>OZ012692.1:399372-409415 GCA_963942565.1 Maea johnstoni | reverse complement strand
ACCTAAAAACACTTCAAAGAGGAAAAAATCCATGCTATTTTTATATGTATCATTGATACGTTTATTCTTAATTCGAGGCAAAATTCTCTTTTGCACTTTTCAATAGTGTAGGTAATATGATTTATGTATTGAGAAGAAAACATGCTCTTCACATTTATTAAGTGTATTGCATTTTCTATGAATGCAGAAAAGGTTGTGTTTTTGATAAAAACAATTATTTTCATTTACTTACATATTTAGAATAATAAAAAAAAAATACTAAATAATGGACTGATTCAATATATTCTTAGGAAAAGTCTAATGCGTTCCTGGGAAGACAAATTCAATATAAAGCTCATCTATCTCAAAGGATAGTTAATCAATTGAACCAGTACATGAAGATCCATCACTATCTAAATAGATGAGGAACATGACATACTTTACATCTAAACACTCAGCAGATCTGAATGGCACTCTTACATCTGACCCATACCTAATAGTCCTAATTCACAAAACACACGTCAAGACGTCAATGATGAATTACCAATGTGCTAAAGGTTTGATTGATGGGAACCTCCCACCTTGTCATGTCCCAATTCTTAACATTTCCAATGCTGAGGCTACTTTCGTCCAAAACACAAGGACGCAAAGATTTTTGAAAATCTTCTTAAACCCTGTCATGTTGGTATTCATTGGAAAGCTCTTGCTGTATACTCCCAGATGAGTACCCATTTCCCAGGGTTTGAGTAATTTTTCAGGTATGTTGCATGATTTTGTATTGGCTAAATAAAGCAACCAGCAGCATAAGGGTTAACCCATCCATTGCTGTTCAAGCTACTTTCGTCCAAAGGACATGGATGCAAAGATTTTTGAAAACCATCTACACCTTGTCATGTTGTTATTCATTAGATAGCTCTCGCTGAGTACTCTCAGATGAGTACCCACTTGACAGGGTTTCAGCTATTTTCCAGGATTTTTTGCATCATTTTGTATTGGCCAAATTAGCCAGCAGCAGCATTGGAAGGGTTAATATTTGATTGATGTGCCCCTCCCATCCTGTCAGGTCCCTATTCTTAGCCAAGCACTTAATGTTGATAAAGAGATCCTCAGAAATCATGCGCCATTGTTTGCAGGATGGTGCAGGGATATGCTGGGTATTTACTGTGTCTATAAACACTGTTGTTAACGTGTCATATCTCCTTGCTGGGGGTCCATAATAACCCCCACTGTCTCCTCTCAAGGTCAAGGTCACCCACTGTCAAGGGGGGTGCACTTACTCTTTTCAGCCCAAAGATAAACTATCAAACATTGTTATCAGAGACACAATGCAATAACAGTAGTGGCATTGAAAGTGCTTCATTTTCACAAAGAGACAAAAAGAAAATAGCTATTTTTTTTTGTGCATTTATCATTATTCAAAAATTACTCAGTGAAAATTTTCCAAGAAGAATTAAGTTGTATTGACTATTGAAGTTTATGAAAGTGTAAGTGTACAAGTTTGTGCTAGAACTAATGTTGAACTAAGTGCTTATTCCAACGATGCTTAGTTTGATAATGCTTGGCACACATTTCAAAATAATGATGTTGCATGTGTGTAAATTGATAGTTGCATTTATCTTATTGTTGAAACAATTTAAAGATATTTCAAGAAACTTGTTTAAATTGATAGGACATGAAACTTAGAATGAAATGCAATTTAGAATATTAGTGAATAACAATATGTTTATTTGTATTGTACCAAATAATGGATATTTGTCGTCCGATTCCCTAAGCACTCTGGGTGTTAAAGGTAGAGCAGGCCCTTTTGAGAAGAGTGTGCACCTATTGGCAGTGGGGTAGCTCTGAGCAGCAGCAGCAGCAGCAGCAGCTGCAGCTGCAGCAGCAGCAGCAGCAGCAGCAGCAGCAGCAGCAGCAGCAGCAGTGTGCTGGCTGGCTGGCAGGAGTGAGTAGTAATAAATGAGTTCTCACGGCCTAGTTACCTCATGATTAGCACAGTCTGACCACACTATCCATGTCTGGAAATACTCCACGCCTAATAACTTACAGGTCAAAAACTAGAGTAAGGATGCAACAATATTGAGATAAGAGGGCCAAAATAATGTTTTCAAATGAAATTGTTGTTCTCACTAATAATAATTGTTCTCGCTAATAATTCCTGAAAATATATTTTTCCTTTATATAGATGACTATTTGAACATGTTTCTTTTTCAGCTCTGTATATTTCATTAAAAAAGTAAATGGGATGTCTAACAAATAACTTTTAAATTATTTTTTTATTCATTTTTCCTCTCATTTTTTCATTGTCTAACATAAAACTTGCACTTTCAGATGTATGTAGCACCTAGGAACAAAAGGTGTTCTCTGTGTAGCAGCAGCACTAGCTGTAAGTGTGATAATCTAGCATGGCCCACGCTGCAGGCAGACAGTATTGATTGTCAGAGGGTGGAGCCGGGTGGAAGCGTGGCATATTGCAGGTACATCACAGCCACCGGCAATGTCACTTCCAGGAGATTATTTTTAGATTTCTGAGCGACTCATGTGGAAAGTGAAAGCGTCATCAGACCACTGGGATGGGTGTTGGCACTCACAATGCAACAGAGAACTGACAGCATCTAAAATATATATGGCAATATGTGTAGTTCGGGTTTAAAAATTCAAATGCTGAGGCTACTTTCGTCCAAAGCACACAAATGCACAGATTTTTGAAAACTATCCTAACCCTGTCATGTTGGTATTCATTAGATAGCTCGAACTGAGTACTCTCACATAAGTAATAATAATAATAATAATAATAATATTGTCATTTGATATTGCGCCCTTTCCATATAAACATGCTCAAAGGCGCATTACATTCATTGTCAGAGGATAGATGTTGATATCCACATAGTTATTTGATAAATACATCTTTGAATAGATGTGTTTTCAATTGTCGTTTGAAGATTGCCACACTCCCAGCTGCCCGAATATTATTTGGGAGCTGATTCCATAGTTTTGGGGCACAGGCACTAAATGATCTGTCACCGTAGGTTTTCATGTTGGTTCTCGGCTCGCAGAGTAAGTTCTTGGATGTTGATCTCAGTGTCCGTGGTGGGACATACTCTTTCAGCATTTCCCTCAGGTAAGAGGGTGCAGTTCCATGCAAACACTTGTACGCCAGGAGAAGAATCTTGAATTCAATTCTCTTCCTGACTGGTAACCAGTGAAGTTCCTTTAGTACTGGAGTGATATGGTCATACTTCTTTGTGAGTGTGATCACCCTGGCGGCATTATTTTGTACTCTCTGGAGCTTACATATTAGCTCTTCAGGTATTCCACAGAGAAGTCCATTGCAGTAGTCGATTCTTGAGGTTACCAGGGATATGACAGCACCTTTAGTTGATTCTGCAGTCAAGTATTTTCTGATCCTTCCAATGTTTCGAAGGTGATAGTTTGCAGATTTGACTGCCTTTGACACATGTGCGGCCATATTCATGCTTGGATCAAAAACAGAGCCCAGATTGCCGATAGGTATATTGAGAATCTTAACAATCTCACCATTTACGGAGATGCTAGGCACAGATATTTTGGCTCGCTGCTTAGGGGTACCTAGCACTAGGACTTCCGTTTTGTCTGCATTCAGTTTTAGCTTGTTCTGTGACATCATGTATATATGTCAGTGAGGCAGCCCTCCAGCCTAGCAACTCCTATGTCCACAGCTTGTTGAGTGATAGGTTTTATTGCCAGATAGAGCTGTGTGTCGTCTGCATATATGTGAAGCTCTAAACCATGCTTTCTGATGAGTTTTTCCAAGGGGTAGGAGGTAGATCAGGAACAACAATGGTCCTAACACTGATCCCTGTGGTACAGACCACAGAATGTCCTGTAACTCAGAGAATGACTTGTCAATCTTGATGCGGAGTGTGCGTCCTGACAGGTAAGACTTAAACCAAGCAAGTGCTTGACCCGTAATACCTATGTATTTTCCATTCTGCTGAATAGAATATCATGGTCGATGGTGTCGAACGCCGCACTCAGATCTAACATGACCAGTATAACTACTCCATGCTGGTCAATGCTGGTTAGAATGTCATTCTGTACTTTCACTAGGGCAGTCTCAGTGCTGTGACCAGGCTTGTAGGCAGATTGTAAATGTTCATGCAAGTTGTTCTCAGTCATGTAGTCAGTGAGTCGCCCCGCCACCACCCTCTCCAACAGTTTTGAGATGTAAGAAAGGTTACTGACAGGACGGTAGTTCTTTAGAATATCTGGATCTAGGGTAGATTTCTTAAGTAACGGTGTTACTATAGCCGACTTCATGGATTTCGGTACCTGGCTAGATCTGAGAGAAGAATTTATGATGTGAGTCATTACTGGAAGTAATTCGCTACTACTTTCTTTGATGAGCCAAGTTGGGATTGGATCAAGCATGCAGCTTTTCGCAGGAGACTTGCAAATTATCTTCCATACTTCCTCCTCTGTAGTATTCCGCAGAACATTCAGAGTGGAAACAGGTGGTGACTGTGTTATTTCCAGGTTGATGTCAGAGCAGTCAGGGAGGTTATCCCTGATTTTATCAATCTTTTCCTTGAAAAAGCATGAGAACCTATTTGCAAGTTCTTCTGCAGAGCTGTGTTCTGGGAGTTTTGACAACTTTCTGCCTGAAGAGGAGTTCATTCATTGTCTGGGACATCGCTTTTGAATCCTGCCCCACAATCAATAATCCTCTGATTGTAATATGACACTTTGCTACTTTCAAGGAGCTTGTTGTATTTGTCTCTTTCTTCCTTGAAGATTTCACGATGAACTGTCAGGCCAGTTCTCCTCCACAGCCTTTCAGCTTTTCTTTTCTCAGATTTTGCTCGATGGAGATCATCTGAGAACCAAGGCTGTTGTGGTCTTATTACAATAGACTTTTCCTTGGGTGGTGCATGCTTATTCAGCACATTGGTTAGTTGTGTATCATATATGTCCATGAGATCAGTGACAGAGGCTCTACTACAGCAATGATAGCTTCCTGTAGTTGATTGAATCACACTTACAAAGAAAATTCTTATAACTTGCACTTTTTTTCTTTCTTTTTTTTTGGAGTATGACAGAAAATTTCAAAACCACTTTCATTCGTAAGACACCAAAGATGACTTTTTCTTTCTTTTTTTTTGGAGTCTGACAGGATTTTTTTTCCAAAAAAAGCTCGTAAGACAAGTAATTAAATTGGAGTGGCCTAAAGCAACAATAAAGTATATTCCACACACAGTGTAAATATATCTATCCCTTCATCCATCAAGTTATGGCAGGATTGAGATTCACAATCTAATCACTTTATACTTTCCTTCATATCTAATTAAAATTTATGTAATAACTAGCCTACATTTGAAGCAGCATACTCTTTCTTCTTTTCTTCATTAACCCAGATGTTTATTGTTGTCACATCATGCATAATATGATCATGCAAAAACTGTATGTCCTGAGTCAGCCAGAGTGGAATGAATTATTGCTCACCATATATGCAAAGACTGATAAGATCAAGACTTTAGAAAAGGTATACACTATAAGTATAAAACAACTCTCTGAGGATGATACAACAAGAGGGACGCTGTCAGCGTCAGCTAGTGTGGTTCTAGGTCATTTGACAATGCACTTTTCTCTATATCAGTATCTTGATTGTTTGTTTTGCTGACCAACACTGGATAATGTTTGAATAAAGATGGACACATTGATATTGTAAAATCATGGATTCTTTATTTCACATCAACAGTTTTGTACATTTCTGTGGTGGATCATGTATCCAATGAGCAGATATCAGATGTTATCATGTTCCTGAATTAGTAGCTCAATGTGGTATATACCAATTGATATAGCTTACCCGGTGGCATGGTAATTTTTCAAAGGCAATTACCCTTTACATCCATATCAAGCATGTGCATGACTATTGTCAACATACAATTTTATATATATGGAAATTATCTGGCCCTGCTTATTAGTGCCCACTGCAGGTATCCTTGTGTAGAGCAAGATGTACTATTGTTGTTACAATTTAGATGAGCAATTACATGCTATATAAACAGAAACACCCCAATAGCCAAACATAGTTTGATGTAATATTCACTAAACAAGGTTCAATTGTTAAAAAACAATATGAGTATGGTGTTTTTGAGTTCTTGACCTTTTCATTTCATTAGAAATTGGTTGTTCACAATTACCGCATGTACCTTAAAAATGGGCTACCAACTAAAAGAATTATTTTAACCACAGAAAATGAGTGTAGCATACAAATCCGTTTTTTCCTCGGGAAAAAAGAATCTAAATTTGGAATTACAAGTTACATTTCGTTACATTTCGTAATGGAAGTAAACCAGTATATTACATGTGTATTAAGCAAAAAAACTGGGTGTTTTTCTTCGTAAAAGACAATATATCATGTGCAATTCCCAGATTCAGTTCGAAATGATTACAGTTCCAAGCTACAACTTTTCAGAATGACTAAAAATAATTTCGGGTTTAAAGCAAAGAGCTAGGCATGGGTTTCACTCCTGTCAACACCAATTCCATAATACTTTTTAATACACTTGGTGACAGGCGTGCTAACGGTATCCAAGTGCATGCGCAATTTGCCAGAAATATCTACATATCGGGTTGCAAAATCAGACTAATTAAATTCGATTTTAAAATCCCAAACTACGCGACCGGGGTATCCTTAAGGCGCTATGCCAGGCTGGGACATCGGACAGGACCCCCGCTGTGGGGTCTTTGGATGGCAAGGTATACCTGCTCGTCGCATCAGAATTTGGGCTTAAGGTACACCGGTACATCTGAACTTACCGACCAGCTGATCTGCCCACCAAACCCACCATATCGTGTATAACTGTTTTTTAAAAGCTAGTGGCCAGCCAAAGGTGTGTTACCTTTGTAAATTACAGTAAGCCACTCGAATACGGAGTTGTTAATTACCCTAGCTCTCTTACATGGTAATTACCAGCAGCCAAGTGTATGATGATATATATATATATATATATGAACAAAAATAAATATATTGTTTATATATATATGTATATATATATATATATATATATATATATATATATATATAATATATATATATATATATATGTATATATATATATATATATATATATATATATATATATATATATTATATAATATTATATAATATATATATATAAATATATATATAATATAAAAATATAAACATATTTATATATGTTGTATATATAATATATATATATATATGTATATATATATATTATATATATATATATATAATATATATATATATATATATATATATATATATATACATATACATATGTATCTGACATATAAAGGACGATTCAGCGGTTGTACTAAATATATATATATATGTATATATATATATATAAGATATATATATATATATATATATATATATATATATATATATATATATATATATATATATATATATATAATATATATATATATATATATATATATATGTATATATATATATATAAATATATATATATATATATATATATATATATATATATATATATATATATATATATATATATATATATATATATATATATATATATGAATTTTATACATACATGTGACATAGGCACAGATATCGTCACATGTCTATCATGTGACAGTTGCATCGAAGCCAATTCTCGATCTCTGGCTGGAAGTACCGCCAGAGGTCAAGAATTGGCTTCGATGCAACTGTCACATGATAGTCATGTGACTTAAATTGCCGTACATAATCGTCCGGGTACTTCCAGCCAGAGATCGGAGAAACGGCTGAGATGCAACAGCACATGATAGACATGTGACGATATCTGTGCCTATGTCACATGATCAACACACGTGACACAAAAATTGCCGTACACATTCGCCCCAGTCCTTCGCACCGTGTCGAACACTTATCGTACCGAAGTCACATGATAAACATGTGACTTAAGATTGCCGTACAGAACCGACGCCAGGCGAAAACGAACTCGATGACCATGCCATAACATGTTTATCATGTGACTTCGGTACGATACCGTGTTCGACACGGTGCGAAGGGACCGGGCGAATGTGTACGGCAATTTTTGTGTCACATGTGATCATGTGACATAGGCACAGATATTGTCACATGTCTATCATGTGGCTGTTGCATCTCAAGCCGTTTCATTGTTCGCGTTCCTTTACTAACCTAGGTGAGGCCTAAGTGACCTACTCGGATGACCAGAGACATGCGCAGTGAAAGCCAGTAAAGGAACGGTTTCGTGCTTCCCCGAGTAAAGTGTCATGGCAACTGCCAAACGGCCTTCACCTTTGCCCATATATGGCAACCGTGAATCGTCTATGTCTAAGCCGCACTTCATCACGAATGTCAATTTCAATTTATTTAAGACTAAATCTATAAAATTTCATAATAAACATTACCGAAATATTAAGCCAGGGCATGTACTGTAAGATTGAAATAGTATTCCTAAATGCTGGTAACAAAAGTGAACGATTTGCTTATTTTTAAAGGTGCTTACGAAAGCATCAAATACAAATTAATTTTCATCATTTTACTGTAAATAATGATCATCTTTTAGTTTATTTTCACAAGAAAAACAATTTTCGGTAAAACGAAGGCGTCCATGTTCGCGCGTTGCATTGTGGATGCTTACCCAACTAACCGACTCAGGGAGTCGGTTAGTTGGGCCTGGCCCGAGTAAGCGCCAGAGTGACGTCATCGCCTAACTGGAACGATCTCGCGCTTACCCAGCGCTTACTCGCGCAAGTAGTATCGATCTCTGGCTGGAAGTACCGAGGCGATTGTGTACGGCAATTTTAACCCTTAGCACGCTGAATTGCCTGACGGGGGCTTGTCCCTCAAACTAAGTTGTTTTTTTTTGCAACAAATTATGTTGCATTGCTGTTGCGCTGTCAGGGGGTTGTAAGTCTTTCCAGCCATAAAAGGCAAAATATCATCCAAAAAATCTGAAATAAAAAATACTGCCTGAAACTACTGTTCTTGTTCTCTTAAATTATGTTTGTTTTGTAGAAATTACTTTTAGAATATATTATGTCTGATCAGTGTAAACCTAAGGTTTTGTAGAGAGCATGCTGATTTTGATTTAGAATAAATGAAAAATCAGGTATTTAGAATGCATTAGCCCAACTTCAGCCTGAAATTTCTCAAGTTGTACATAAATATTTAAAAACTGATATACATAATGAAAAATAGTGTTTGTTTCTTTATTTAAATTAGTCATGAGCAATCCTAAAGCAAAGGGGATGCAAATAAGTCTTGGCAAGAAATGAATTCTGAGAGCGCTTCAAAAGGAATTAGAAAATATCAAATGTAAAATATAAATATCTAACATAATTTTAACCTCCTCAATCGATACATGTAATTTTTATTTAGAAACGATCATGTTTTGCGCCATAAATCAACAATTGAACACAAATTTGTGGCCGCCATTTTGTCACTCCCAAGTTCGCCAACTTTCTGGATATGACTTTCTGACGCAACAACACAGAGATAAAATTCCCAGTGCAGTAAAAATCTACAATAGAAAAAGAAATAAAAACATACATCGATTGCCTACCTTGTTATCCTCCTTATGATGTCTTTATTTTGTGTTGTGCCATCAGTTTATAGCCTTTTTCGAAGGCTTCAAACATGATGGCCAACACGTTGTCAGGCCCTGTTACGGCAAATTCGATTTCGAAATCCGTTGGCCGTAAGGAATGCACCTATTTCGAATCATGTCTCCATTATATTAATTGCGCAATAAACAAATACAAAATTGACATTGTTAGATAGATATGTGTCTTGGCTTTCGGGAAATATAATATTTATTACAATCCAACCACGGGAAGTATTTTTTTGGATTGTGTAAAGTGCGGCGAGATGACCGCAAAATCTGCCGTATTCAAAATGGCGGATCTAAACATGTGCGAAGTGATTTCAATTGCACTTGTTTTAAAATGATTGTTTCAGCAACAGAATAATTTTTGGGGGAAAAATGAAGTAGATATTCTTATTCCTTGACATCCAATTAGTCTAATTATTATCTTTATTAAATTTAGGATGTCAGGAA
>OZ012692.1:341872-394372 GCA_963942565.1 Maea johnstoni | reverse complement strand
TTTCAAATTAGCACAAATACTGTTCGCCTCAATAACCATATCAGTACTTTTTATTGCACTATTAAGTCTTATAAATCAGATATCTGTCACTGAGTGCAGTTGTTCCATGCATCCAGGAATGAGAGGTTTTCAACACAAAGATGTCCTGACTATTTTGATAATATTCTTACGACCAGGGCATTTTTCAGAAAATGTATTTGGCATAAATGTTGATCAGAACCCAACCTTCACTTCTCTTTCAAATAGTTTGTGAAATCTTGCATAATTACAAAAATATTTTCAAAAGTATTATAGGTCCAGACGACACTTGTAAAGGAAATCTCCAGGTGCCTGCAGGTATTCCATTCATGCCTCTACACCCCCCCCCCCCCCCCCCCCCCTCCAAAGTCACCTACACAACTTTTCCAGGGAAAGTATATGAAATATCAGAAGAATAAATATCAGGAGTATCAGAAGTCGACCAACAATTTTACAGAAATCCAAATTCAATCAACAAATACCTCTAAAGATTTTGTGAGTTCCTGCTTTGTTGGCCTTTGTACTGTCCAAGGCACCAAGGATCCAAGCAGCAGTTTCTAGGTGAACACTTGTTGACCCTTCTGATACTTCAAGGCTAATTTCGTCAAAAGCACAAGGACATAACGATTTTTGAAATCTTTTAAACCCTGTAATGTTAGTACTGATTGGATATCTCTCACTAAGTACTCTCAGATGAGTACCCATGTGCCAGGGTTTCAGTAATTTTTCAAGGTTTTTTGCATCCTTTTGTATTGGCCAAATTAGTTACCAGCAGCATAAGGGTTAAAAGCTTGACTTATTCACATCTATACAAGCCTATATTCCTAGGCTGGCCGATATTTGCGAGAATTTAAGGTAAGCTTAATATGGCTATTACGAGAGGCCTAGTGTAAAGAGGTCCTCCACAAGCCTGGAGTGTCTGCTGGCCCAGTGTCACAGCTAGGCGCTCATGTTCCAGGATGCACTGGATAATAGGCTACTTGGTAATGATACAGACAGCTCTACAATGGAAACACCAATCTAATCAGAGAAGACGTGCTGGAAATATTCAGACACACACCCACATGCTTGACCGCACAAACGCACTCATGCACACACACATAGCTGCAGAGATACATGAGGCTAAGGAACCCCGCAGATAATTACAATATCCACAATATACCTTTACATTTATATTCAAAGAAATGTAAGTTTTATATCATACATGACATGTGCAGTTGTGTTGCCCAAGAATCAAGGTTTTGAATCCAACAACTGGATGAATGGTGTTACATAATTATCTCATGATTGGCAAAATTCTAGGCTTTTGATTGGTCAATTGCCATATGATATGAAGTTGTATTAACCTCTCAGAATCCTGTATTAACCTCCCAGTATTTGTATGTATGTATGCATGTTCATTTTTATTACCTATGCAGAGGTCGAGGAGGCAATCATGAGATAAATTCGTTATCAACTGTTTTGGAGTATGATACAACTTATATCTCGCAATCAGAGGGCTGTATCACCCTCGGCTGCGCCTCGGGTGATACAGCCCTCTGATTGCGAGATATAAGTTGTATCACACTCCAAAACAGTTGATAACTAATAATATCATATAGATTGAGAAATACCTGACCCTTCCAATGCTGAGGCTACTTTCGTTCAAAGCACAAGGATGCAAAGATGTTTCAAAACCATCTAAACCCTTTCATGTTGGTATTCATTGGATAGCTCTCACTGAGTACTCTCAGGTGAGTATCCATTTGCCAGGGTTTCAATCATTTTCAAGGTTTTTGCATCATTTTGTATTGACCAGCTGCATTAGGGTTAAGAGTGTCTCATTTGAATATCTTATCCAAACTCATTATGTATGATGGTTAGGGATATTAGAGCTGATAATGGTGTGAATGTGTTGACAACCAGTAGAAGTATGTTTGCCATTCTGCTTGACCTTTTGGTGCTATCATGAGAAAAACTTGAAGACATGTTCCTTTTAAATCTATTTCTTATACTTTCCTTAAGTTTCCTAAGAAAAACAACTTCTGCCATGATAATAGATTGGGAATCATGAGGAGGAGTATTTAATGATATCATGTGTACTGCATTTTTATCTTAATAGGGGCAATTCCTACACCAAGCATTATCTTGGAGCTAGGCAATGTAAAAGGTGAGAGTATCACGGTGGCGTGGGCCCATGTGGTGCTGGGACTGTATATAGCAGAGTATCACGGTGGCTTGGGCCCATGTGGTGCTGGGACTGTATATAGCAGAGTATCACGGGGGCGTGGGCCCATGTGGTGCTGGGACTGTATATAGCAGAGTATGACGGTGGCGTGGGCCCATGTGGTGCTGGGACTGTATATAGCAGAGTATGACGGTGGCTTGGGCCCATGTGGTGCTGGGACTGTATATAGCAGAGTATCACGGTGGCGTGGGCCCATGTGGTGCTGGGACTGTATATAGCAGAGTATCATGGTGGCGTGGGCCCATGTGGTGCTGGGACTGTATATAGCAGAGTATCACGGGGGCGTGGGCCCATGTGGTGCTGGGACTGTATATAGCAGAGTATCACGGTGGCGTGGGCCCATGTGGTACTGGGACTGTATATAGCAGAGTATCACGGTGGCGTACTGGGCCCATGTGGTGCTGGGACTGTATATAGCAGAGTATGACGGTGGCGTGGGCCCATGTGGTGCTGGGACTGTATATAGCAGAGTATCACGGTGGCTTGGGCCCATGTGGTGCTGGGACTGTATATAGCAGAGTATCACGGTGGCTTGGGCCCATGTGGTGCTGGGACTGTATATAGCAGAGTATCACGGTGGCGTGGGCCCATGTGGTGCTGGGACTGTATATAGCAGAGTATGACGGTGGCTTGGGCCCATGTGGTGCTGGGACTGTATATAGCAGAGTATCACGGGGGCGTGGGCCCATGTGGTGCTGGGACTGTATATAGCAGAGTATGACGGTGGCGTGGGCCCATGTGGTGCTGGGACTGTATATAGCAGAGTATGACGGTGGCGTGGGCCCATGTGGTGCTGGGACTGTATATAGCAGAGTATGACGGTGGCGTGGGCCCATGTGGTGCTGGGACTGTATATAGCAGAGTATGACGGTGGCGTGGGCCCATGTGGTGCTGGGACTGTATATAGCAGAGTATCACGGTGGCGTGGGCCCATGTGGTGCTGGGACTGTATATAGCAGAGTATCACGGTGGCGTGGGCCCATGTGGTGCTGGGACTGTATATAGCAGAGTATCACGGTGGCTTGGGCCCATGTGGTGCTGGGACTGTATATAGCAGAGTATCACGGTGGCTTGGGCCCATGTGGTGCTGGGACTGTATATAGCAGAGTATCAAGGTGGCGTGGGCCCATGTGGTGCTGGGACTGTATATAGCAGAGTATCACGGGGGCGTGGGCCCATGTGGTGCTGGGACTGTATATAGCAGAGTATCACGGTGGCGTGGGCCCATGTGGTACTGGGACTGTATATAGCAGAGTATGACGGTGGCGTGGGCCCATGTGGTGCTGGGACTGTATATAGCAGAGTATGACGGTGGCGTGGGCCCATGTGGTGCTGGGACTGTATATAGCAGAGTATGACGGTGGCGTGGGCCCATGTGGTGCTGGGACTGTATATAGCAGAGTATCACGGGGGCGTGGGCCCATGTGGTGCTGGGACTGTATATAGCAGAGTATCACGGTGGCGTGGGCCCATGTGGTGCTGGGACTGTATATAGCAGAGTATGACGGTGGCGTGGGCCCATGTGGTGCTGGGACTGTATATAGCAGAGTATGACGGTGGCGTGGGCCCATGTGGTGCTGGGACTGTATATAGCAGAGTATGACGGTGGCGTGGGCCCATGTGGTACTGGGACTGTATATAGCAGAGTATGACGGTGGCGTGGGCCCATGTGGTGCTGGGACTGTATATAGCAGAGTATCACGGTGGCGTGGGCCCATGTGGTGCTAGGACTGTATATAGCAGAGTATCACGGTGGCTTGGGCCCATGTGGTGCTGGGACTGTATATAGCAGAGTATCACGGTGGCTTGGGCCCATGTGGTGCTGGGACTGTATATAGCAGAGTATCACGGTGGCGTGGGCCCATGTGGTGCTGGGACTGTATATAGCAGAGTATGACGGTGGCGTGGGCCCATGTGGTGCTAGGACTGTATATAGCAGAGTATCACGGTGGCGTGGGCCCATGTGGTGCTGGGACTGTATATAGCAGAGTATCACGGTGGCGTGGGCCCATGTGGTGCTAGGACTGTATATAGCAGAGTATCACGGTGGCTTGGGCCCATGTGGTGCTGGGACTGTATATAGCAGAGTATCAAGGTGGCGTGGGCCCATGTGGTGCTGGGACTGTATATAGCAGAGTATCATGGTGGCGTGGGCCCATGTGGTACTGGGACTGTATATAGCAGAGTATCACGGTGGCTTGGGCCCATGTGGTGCTGGGACTGTATATAGCAGAGTATCATGGTGGCGTGGGCCCATGTGGTACTGGGACTGTATATAGCAGAGTATCACGGTGGCTTGGGCCCATGTGGTGCTGGGACTGTATATAGCAGAGTATCACGGTGGCTTGGGCCCATGTGGTGCTGGGACTGTATATAGCAGAGTATCACGGTGGCTTGGGCCCATGTGGTGCTGGGACTGTATATAGCAGAGTATCACGGTGGCTTGGGCCCATGTGGTGCTGGGACTGTATATAGCAGAGTATCACGGTGGCGTGGGCCCATGTGGTGCTGGGACTGTATATAGCAGAGTATCACGGTGGCTTGGGCCCATGTGGTGCTGGGACTGTATATAGCAGAGTATCACGGTGGCGTGGGCCCATGTGGTGCTGGGACTGTATATAGCAGAGTATCACGGTGGCGTGGGCCCATGTGGTGCTGGGACTGTATATAGCAGAGTATCACGGTGGCTTGGGCCCATGTGGTGCTGGGACTGTATATAGCAGAGTATCACGGTGGCGTGGGCCCATGTGGTGCTGGGACTGTATATAGCAGAGTATCACGGGGGCGTGGGCCCATGTGGTGCTGGGACTGTATATAGCAGGAAACCTGGGAGCTAAGAGGCCCACAGACATCATTGTAACCCAATACCCAGAAACTAGTGACGGGGAATTTGGAAAAAAGCATGAACTTGCACATTTTTGGAGCAAGGTTGTTGGTTGTGTTCTAAATAACAACTTTCCTCAGAAAGTATTGACTGGCTACTCAGAAACTTTTAAATATGATTTGAAAAAAAACTCCAATTTGCGTTCTAAATAACAAATTCCTCGAAAAGTATTGACTCGATACTCAGAAACCTTAAAATATAATTTGGAAATAAATCACAAACTTGTACATTTTTGGATCAATATTGTTGGTTGTGTTCTAAATAACTATTTTCTATTCTAATATTTGACAAGATATGATTTTTATCAGAAGGATATTTTCAAATATGGTCAGGTATTTTTGGCTACTGTAGGCAGTTAAACCATGGTATTGTATACAATACAATAAATTATAACCCATTCATGCCTCAGGGCCCAACGTTAACTTTTGAAACCACTTGCCCCGTGGGGCAAGTTGGGATCAACATTCACCTACCCCCTACAAACTTTTACTTGCCCCATTAAAAATTGCATGTTTTTTTTTTGTTTTTTTTGTGTTTACTGGATATTTTGCTGGTGTATGCCTCCTCTACGTGTATTTTTACCCCCATTTAATGGTGTCTTTTTTATAACTGCCTATCAAGTTCACACATTCAGGGTCCAATGTCCACTTGCCGCGACGGGCAAGTTCAGATAACAAGTCACCTGCCCGCAGCCCTGATTTACAAGTGTTTACCTGCCCGGGGCAAGTGGGCAAGCATTAATGTCGAGCGCTGTACTCTTAACGATACTAAGCACTGTGAAGTTATCATTTTAAAGGGATTGGCTAGGATCCTAGACAAGACTATTCACAACAAATTTACAAGGTAATAATGCAATAAAGTACCGTTAACGGTGCCGTTAAAATACTATTACTGTTTCATTGGTACTGATACTGGTATCTTACCTTTTTGTTCTGAGAGGTATCCATCCCGTAGTAGGTGTATCAAATCAAAACCATGCGAGATTAAGGTTCATTTATAGGTTGTGCATTATCTTCTACATTCTTGACATTTTATGCTTTATGCTTGCTTATTAGGCTTTTTGTTGGATATCTGGAAGTCATTTACGGATATCTGAAATTCATTTTCGGATATCCGAAATTCATTTATGAATATCCGAAATTCATTTACAGATATCCGAAATTCCTCTGATTTTTGGATATTGGAAAATGAATTTCGCATATCCGAAATTATTTACATATATATTAGTAAATGAATATTGGATATCCGTAAATGAATTTAGTGATATATTAGTATCTGCATGTCTATTTCATTATCAGCCAATAATATTGTGTCATCGGCGTACATGAGTACAAAGAGTTTTAGGAATATATCAAACTCCCCATTTCTGATATCTTTGTCAAATTTTTCAATTAATTTTAGGGAAGTACCTCCATTGCGTTGTCTGAATAAAATCTTCCATATCATTTTTAAAAATAGCAAACAACAGGGGAGAAAGGTTTTCACCTTGTCTTACACCTACATTCGAGTAGAAGAAACTAGACATTTTACCCTTATGTGCTATACATAAGTTTGTTGCTTTGTACAAGTTTGTTATTGGCCAGAATCTTTTATCAGAGAAAAAGACGAGGGGTGATGGAAGAAGTGATTGCCAAACTTGAGTCAGACAGACTATAGCGCCAGTCTATAATCACGTCAAGCAGTAGCTCAGTGGACTGGCACTAGAGTCTATGACACCGCACATGTTGCGACATCTAGCGGCCGATAAGTAAACTATAGTCATTGAACCAGGAAGTGGCATCATTTCTGCTCTGTTCTAGGTTGTGGTTTCAGCTGTTTTACAATGCAGTATGTGGGGCACGTCACGTAAATGAACCCAAGTATCATAAAGTTACCTTTGTAGTCCTACCTTTCAGCCGACCTTGATACGACACAGTCGTATTCACCATCATGGCGGCAGGACGTTCGCAAACTTGGCTCTGTTTGGTCCTTTTTACCTGTGTGTGGCTCATGGCATCCTGCAGTGAGCAAAGCTCCAAAACAACAACAGCAGACACCACAGCCAGCACTGCTGAGAAATTACCTGAAGGGCATCTACTGCCTATAGGATCCCATCGCAAACCAGAGGGAGCCGTAGAGGTGCTGCAGGAATTTCCAGAACCCAGGGTGTTCTATGAGAAATATGTCATACCAGGAAAACCTGTACTTTTCAAGGGACTTGCTAAAAGAATGCCAACTTTCTTGGACTGGACTGATGAAAAAATGAGGTACTGTCATATAAAAGAGCCAGACTACTTCCTTGTTGAGTTGCCTGAAGGGGACCATCAGGTGATTCTTTTTGTACTGATGTCATGCATGATATGAGGCTGTGAGCAGTTTCTGACAGTGAAGTGGGAGCTGCAAGTTTTAGGGGTTTTCCAACTCATCCTCAAGTAGTATACAGCTAGTTACTACTCTAGTTACTACCTTATTGGGTTTGGGCAACACCATGGTCTTAGCCAGCAGGGCGTCTGGGTGCCTTTTTGGACACCCAAACCCTTAAAAAGAACCTCTTAGGACACCCAAAATCTTTTTCGTTGAATTTCTAAAAATCTCAATCTCAAGCTTATAATTGAATTTTTTCATCTCCTCAAAATTCCCATGACATTGTTTAATTATATCATGCCTTATTTTGATGAATTTATACATGTTAATGGTTGAAATATGAGTATATTGGGATACCCCTTAAAACTTTGGACGCCCAAAAAATTTTCAACTGCCAATTTTAGGCACCCAATTTCTAAATCCTGGCTAAGACACTAGGCAAAACTAAAGAAGTTTACAATTCTCAGGAAGCAAATTATTTTGGATTTTCTTAGTTCTTTAAACCACCTCTGTATAAGCTACTGGTTTATTGGCCATATCATACTTTTTATAGCTAGCCCGGGATAGGATAGTTCTTATGATATGAACGGACATATTACTTGATAAGGCTTAAGATTGATTAAAAGTAAACAATTTGATAACACTTTTGATCAAAGGAAACAATATGGATTTTAAAAAAATGAGGAAAATTTGCCCTTTAGTATCAATGTAAGTGGGCTGGTTAATTTTAACTGGCAAGCATTTAACCCTTATTGTGCTATTATGCTGGACGGGGGCTTGTCCCTCATACTGAATAGATTCTTTGCAACAAATTACGTTGCATTGCTAAGGGGCTGTCAGTGGGGTGTAACTTTATCCTGCCATAAAAGGCAAAATTATAATCAAAATATTTGAAATTAAATATACTACCTGAAACTACTGTTCTTGTTCTTTTTAATTATGTTTCTTTTGTAGATATTTCTAATAGTTTATATTAAGTTTGATCAGTGTAAACCTTAAGTTTTGTAGAGACCATGCTGGTTTTGATTTATCATTAATGAAAAATCAGGTTTTCAAAATGCATTAACCCAACTTTAGCCTTTGATTTCGTTTTTCATGAGTATTTCTTTTCAAAAATGTTATATTCAGAATCCTTATTAAAAACTGATGCATAATAGAAAAAATAGTATGTTTCTTTGTTTTATTTTGTCATTTAGCGATCCTAAAGCAAAGTGAATGCAAGTAAATCTTGGCTAGAAATGAATTCTGACAGCGCATCAAAAAGAATTCTAAAAGATCAACTTCCTCAATGTTAGAGCGCTATAAACCAATGAAAATAGAAAATATCAAACGTAAAACATTAATATCTATTATAATTTAAACCTCCTCAATCGATACATATCATTTTTATTTAGAAACGATCATGTTTTGCACCACAAATCAACAATTGAACACAAAAAACAACTGTTGATTTGTGGCCGCCATTTTGTGACTCCCAAGTTCGCTAACTCACAGGCATGACAACTCAGAGTTAAGATTCCCATAGCATTAAAAATCTACAATATAAATAAAAATAAAAACATGTTTCGATTGCCTACCTTGTTATTCTCCTTATGGTGTCTTTATTTTGTGTTGTACCATCAGTTATAGCCTTTTTCGAAGGCTTCAAACATGATGGTCAGCACACGTTGTCAAGCTCTGTTTACGCCTAATTCGATTTAGAAGTTCGTTTGCAGTTTGCATGTACCTATTTCCTATCAAGTCTCTCTCATAAAAACGGCTATACAATTTATTTCCAAAACAACATATTTCAATAAAGCTGTTTCCCAGCTTTAGGAAAATGTTTGGTTCATTACAATCAGAACATGAGAAGTATTTAATTTGATTGTATAAAGTGCGGCGAGGAGACCGCAAAAATGCCGATTTTCAAAATGGCGGCTTGAAAAAAGTGCGAAGAAATTTGCTTCGCACTTGTTCTGAAACGATCTTTTCCCATACTTCACTTTTTTTTTTCAGAAAATAAAGTACATATTCTTATTCCCTGACATCCATTTGATATAAAAATTAACTTTATTGAATTTAGGATGTCAGGGATTAGCAAATTCCGATCGAAATACAAAACTGGAAGTACTCGATTTAGTAGCGCCGGCGAGCTGCGAAGCGCTGTCAACATCGCAAAAGATCGATTCCAGTGAGTATCACTGTTGAATTATTACTATTATTAATGTTTTCCTTTGTCAATCTGACAAAGAAAGACATGTGAGTATAGGTGAGATAGTTATTTCACCTATTCTCAAGTTATTTCGCGAAACTTGTTGGATAACTTCTTGATTAATAGAATTTACCCAACATGGCGGCGGCCTGCGATCGGCAGCCATGCAGACCGGGCAGGGCTCGTGTGGCGCAAACGTAAGTAGCTTTTTGAAACCGGGCGCCGCCTGTGAGCCGCGCTGTGAGGGTTAAGAAAGACATCTCGAATAAAATCTCGAATTTCGATTGCGAGCCCTGCATTTAAAAGAAGAATACATCGAATGCAGGAATAATGTTTTTTAATTTTTAAATTTTATTTCAGAGAGAAATTTGGAGATATTGTGGTGGATGTTGAATTAGGAAAAAAGGAAACAAGAACAAAAGGAGTGACCAGTATGCCATTGTCTGAGTTCCTGGATGTCTACAAGAAAGATGACTACTATATGGTGAAGTCTGCCTCTGGAGCAATGAGGGGTGAGCAGAGCTTGGGGCATGGATCCATAGTCTTAGCCAGCAGGGCATCCGGGTGCCATTTTGGACACTCAGACCCTCAAAAACCACCCTTCAGGATATTCGATATCTTTTGTGAGGAATTTCTCAAAATGTATATTTGAAGCATATATATTGATTTTTTCAACTCAATATGATTTCCATAAACATTGTATGAGGATATTTTGCCTTATGTCAATAAGTAAAAGAATGTTTATAATGGTTGTAATCTGCGTATATTGTGCTCTCTTGAAAAATAGGACACCCAAAAATGTAAAAATTGCCCATTTTGGGCAGTCAGTTTGTAAATGCTGGCTAAGACCCTGGCATGGTGCATGGATCAATGTACTTTTTAGCTTGGCAAGAGGTTGGTACTGCATATAGCTTTTATTTGCTTAAGCAAATAATAAGAATTTTCTCAACAAATATTCAAACTTTGGGGGGAAAAGTATATCGTTAGAAGAACAGCACTTTGGGTATGTACACTGTTCTTTGATTTATCTTTGTATGCTGGAATAAATATGTTATATTAAAACCAATTACACAAGAAGTGCAGACTCTAGAGATTGCATGGTGATAATCTCTTCCACCCATTCCTTATCTATTTCCTTGTTATCTTTATCTCCCTTCTTACTCTCAATCTAGATCTTGGATCTTACATTATAGATCTTAGATGGTCTAAGTTAGACCTTTCCAAAATTGAAAAAAAAAAGAAGTTATTTGCAATCATGCATTTCATATATTTAACATTAAATCATATAGAACTTTCAACTGGCCATTTCAGGCTAGTAGGTTATGATTTCTACTTCCCAGCAGCTGCATTCAGACAAAAGCAAGTGCTCATCTCTCTGCTTGTTGTCTATTTTGGAAATACCCTCTGACCAAAACATCCTTTGGAATATTTGATGCCAAAACATTCATCTGGGCAAGTGCAACAACTATCCTATAAATAATAATCAAGATTTGCTTCATTTCCAATTTATTCTCCTTTTAATCTGAGCTCCAGAGAGCATTGAATATCTCTATCTTATATGTTTACATGCCTTTTGATAAAGGTTCCAATACTGACTGGGGGAAGTGTGAGAAAGTTGCCAGTGACTTGGGGTTTGGCGGTGGTTTTCACCGGGTAATCACATTTCCTCCATCAGTTACAACTGGCTAGTCACGACTGTATATTTTTCCTTGACGGGTACTTTTAACATTCCGAAGCTGATTCTGTGCGATGGTTCGAATACTGACCAGGCATGTGAGAAAGTTACCAGTGACTTGGGTTTGCAATATTGCAGAAACAATTGAAAAATCAAAATTCTTAATGCCAAATAATGCCAAATTGATCATGTCTGTATATTTCTCATTGACAGATGCGTTTCACATTCCGAAGCCGATTCTGTGTGGTGGTTTTGAGCAGCTGCTCCAGGGTGCTTTGGTGTGGTTCAGTAGCGGTGGAACCAAGTCTGTCCTTCACAACGATGGCCCCGACAACATCAACTGTATCTTTGATGGAACCAAGGAGATGATCCTCTTTGACAAGGTAAATATTACATACTTTATATCCCATTTATATTTATGTGCTATTCATATTTATCTTAGATGACCAAACACTAGTGGATTCGAAACCAGCCGGTCAACTTGAACATGCTAGCCTCAACCAGTGTCAACTAATAGCCGCTAATAGGCCAAAAATTGGTGCTCAGGGCACCCCCAGCTGGTGGTGGAGATAAGGTTTCTGAGTAATGTAATCGATGCGAGAGCCCTGATTGGTCCTTGTTCCCACGTGACCTCGCGCTGATGGCTTATCTGCTACTCCTGGCATGTAACTATAGGGCATATAGTAATTGGTCTCTCGCTACATATCCATTCTTTTCTTCATCCAAGATATTTATTTATTGATTTCTGCTTAGCAAATTATTAGTAAGTGTATATAAATGGCACTGATACATGCCCAAATGCATCTTTGATGGAACCAAGGAGCTGGTCTTCTTTGACAAGGTATAAATTACATACTTTATCCCCCTTTAATTTTACATGCTATTCATAATGTACATACTGATTTCTGCTTAGCATTGTGAGTTAATTTATAATGTTGGCATTAATATATCCCATCAACTGCATGTGTTGCTTTATGTTACTATTAAGAGCCTACACATAATATTATGGGTGCTATAAGATTGAGTTGGAGATATCACAAACAAATAAGGATTTCTCACTTGGAAGTTGCGAGTTCCATACCTAAATCCATCTTATTCATTTCCTACCATCTTATCTTCCTGATATACACCTTTTAGGCAAATTTAAATGTGTAAATAGTGTTTTTACACCTAAACACAATTTCTAGCAGGCTGCGATTCAGCAGTGGCTGCCATTTGTTGCCATGGTATGCCCAACAATGGTACAATTGCAATGGCACTAACGGACGTAGGATAAATATTGGGCTCCTAACAATGAATGTTGCGTAAAGCATTGTTAGAATCTCAATACAGTCCAGTACAACCAGAGATATCTATTTATATATATATATATATATATATATATATATATATATATATATATATATATATATATATATATATATACATATATATATATATATATATATATATATATATATATATATATATATATATATATATATGTATATATATATATATATATATGTATATATATATATATATATATGTATATATATGTATAAATATATATATATATGTATATATATATATATATATATATATATATATATATATATATATATATATATATATACATATATATATATATATATACATATATATATATATATATATACATATATATATATAAATTAGTGCTTGGACGATTTATCGAAATATCGCTTTATTGATTGTTGCGCCACAATAGTAGCGCTATCGATTATCCAAGCAACGATAATTCTCGTTCAAACAAAAAAGGTCAGGTTTTGATATGAAATTGTAAAAAATGCAAGGTAACTTCTCACCACAATGCCACTTCTATTAGCTTGATGTCTTTTGCGGTAAACAAACCGCCATTTTGGACTTTGAAATCATTTTGTTAATCCCTCCACTAACGTGATTTTGGTCAATTCCAAAATGGCGGATGACGTTTAGCGGAAGGGATCGCCGGTATAACGATCCATCAGGAGGGGAATACGGGTAAGTTCCATGCCGCTTCAAGTTACCAAATTATCGTTTTTTTATCGATAATCTACCGTCATCTGGGACGATATATCGATAAAAAAAATCGGCCAAGTCAGAGCACTATTAAAAGGCCAAGAAAAAAATTGTTTGTTTCCTGTAACGGTCTGAAAAAAATTAGGGTAGGTAGGTTGGTAAAAACATTTTTTTTGCATAATTCTTTTGGTCGAAAATGTGTGTTTTATGCATGTTTTAAGCTGATTGGGAGTTGGGAGAGCGAAAAAAAATTTAGGGTAGGGATTTTTTTGAATATAAAACTTGTTAGGGTAGGGTTACAGGAAACAAACAACTTTTTTTTAGGCCTAAATAGATCTCTCTGGTTCAACACACAAATGACCAATCAGGAGAGAGATTCAGAGTGGGGCTGATGATGATGCATTCTATGGTAATTTTTTCCAGAAATACAGCAGTGCTATGGAGCAGGACGGCTGGCATGAGGATGGTAGCTATAGCGATATAGATGTCGACAAAGTGGATCTGATCAAATACCCAGGCTTACGGAACATCCCCTGGTGGAAAGGCACAATGGAGAAAGGGGACTGCTTGTATATTCCTATATTGTAAGTTGTATCTTCTTAACTTATTAGGTCGGAGCTGGAATACCAAATCCTAGAAAATGTTTAACTGTTCATGCCTTGGTTTCATTAATAACAGATATAGCCTTAAGGCTTTGACAATAACCAGAAAACTCTACAGTCCTGGTAGGGCATAGTAGCCCCTAGAATCTACTTGCCCTTCTCCAACCTATTCATATCTGCTCTCAGTTCTTTGGTTAGGACGGGTAATTGGAGTATCCATATTTCACCTTTAATGCCTTTTTTTGTGGTAGAATTAGAGCTGCACTCACCACTCACGAACTCGAGTGGCTCGAGCCCTGGTCCAAACTCGCCGAGCTCGAGCTGAAGTGTTCAAATCGTGAGCTTGTCTATGTTAGGAACACAAACGTAACACAGAGCACCTAACACACATTATAAACATACATAACTGCTTATCGCGGTCATGTCTTCTTTACAATCTCCAATGTATACATTAAAGCAGTGTTGAGTGTTATTCTGACCTTTGTACCTCATCAGCACGTTTTAAAATTAAATAAACAAGTCAATGTTAATAAATATTCGCCAATAAATATTCATATCTTAATAGCTAGGGTGGAAAATAATTATTCTTTTGGAAAATCGGAACGTCCGTGAGCTCATGAGCTCATGAGTCAAACGGGTGGTGAGCTCATGAGTGGATCTCCCTCTGTGAGTTCAGCTCTAGGTAGAATCACCCCTTTTGGCTTTGGTTTTGGGATGTTGAATCCAAGTCCCTTATTATTCATCAATTACACCTTTCAGGTTAATTGATTGTTCTGTTTGTAACATGTATTATTTTTCCTGAATACTTAGGGTCAGAACAGATGAAATGCAATAAGATACAATACATTTAAACAAAATAACACACTACCAAACAATGCAATACTATTTTAGTACCAATATAAGCAGAGTATCATTTTTTATAGTTTTAACCAGGTCAGCAGTGTACTATCCCATAATTGCAGCTCTATCCCATTGCAGTACCATCGTCAGCAGTACACCACAACTTCTAGGATATTTAGACCACCATAGGAAATTGGGCCACTTTCATTAATTTGCAAAATAATTATTGGGAGATATGGACCACTCTCGACTTGTAGCTGGTCGCCATTTCACAATCCCTATTGCAATCACAATTGTTTTGGAACAATAACAATCACAATAGGATTACAACATCTCTCCTGTCAGATCCCAGTGCTTCCTCAGTATTTTTTCAAAAATCATGGGCCACCCTCAACCCATAAAAATTATAATCACTAAAAACTGTCCCTAATTGCCGAGAATTTACGATTCTTTTTTTGTTGAAAAATTACAATACAATACACCTAGAGCTGTTTCAGTACTAATATCAGTAGTGTATCTTTGCTTTTCATAGAATTGTGTACTTTATTTTTCAGCTGGTATCATCAGGTGAATTCCTTTGGCAGTCGCAATCTTGCTATTAACATCTGGTTTGTCAACCTGTTGAGATTCAACGAGTCTTCCTGCAAGGGAAAAGATTTACCTGACTTCAAGCCCTTCAAAGATTTCGGACTAGCAGATGTTAATGAACAATTGAGGTAGGTCCACGTCAGATTGAAGCATAAAATCTTAGATAAATAAAGCAATGGATTAAGGTAGTGAGAGTCCAACTACCATGTGTGCTATATTGAAGACCTGGCTATCCCAGGGGTCTCAGATCTCACTGAGCCTCGTCTTAGTGTGACGTCACTAGGAGACAAAGACCAATGAGGGCTCTCGTATCATTTATATTATGGAGAAAGTTGCGCACCAAAATGCGCTATTCACCACAGCCACATATTTCAGGAAGACCTGCCGGTTGCATATCAGGTGGATCGACATTCGTGATGCAATATATGTGCATGTCTTATTGTTTCCATTCATGTCTTGTTTGTTTTCTTTCTGAAAAATGCCATGAAATGCCTGGAACTATTGTGGTGAGAAAGCCTCAATTCCCACTATATTCTAAATTTTGATTATTTTTAAAAATATTTTATCCTGGTCTCAGTAGCACTTTCAGTCATGTCTTTGGTACTCTTAAACCTCAAAATATAGAAAACTAAGTTAAGAATAAGACATTTGATTTATATTTGCACATTTTTATATGTTCTTATCCTTTACTGAATTACTTGGTTTAAACATGCATTTTTCTTAAAAAGCTGATCAATGGCAAAGTCAGCCTCTAATTTGAATAAGAAGTGGTGCTGCCACCCATTTACACTTCAGCCTTGTCCAAGAAGATGATTTGGTTAATACTCCAAAAAGTCAAAATTGAAAATACTTCATAGAAAATTTTGCCTGTCCAAAAAGGAGGTTTTCAGTAAACTGCCTCTCCAAAAGACAGACTGGATCAGTCCTGGCTAAGTTCCTGCGTACAAGTACTGTAGAACACACAATCTACACGTCTGTATATATATAGCGCACCTAGAGTGTGGTGCGGCTTCGTTATATATAGAAACGCTGTACTTCTTTCTTACTGTCCTGGCGCTGTCAGCGGCGGCTACCGTCGCTAACATAAAGATACGTTATGATGCGAAAACTCCCCAATTCGCTATATTTGGGACATGCGTCATATGTGTGTTCTAAAGTATATACCAATAAATGTATTCAAAACTTTACCCCTGATATGATTATTGTGGTCTTTCTATATCAGGTCTATGATACTGCAACCATTCCAGGGAAAGGAGAGAGCGTCCTACAAGGAGTTTACAGAAGCATTAGGAAAACATAGACGGGAGTTCCTCGATGAAAAAGAAGGCTTGAGACAGGTAACAAACCATAAGGATAATACAATAAATATGATAATATGATATATGATTATAACACATGGTTAATGAAAAAGGATTACTTTATATTTGACTTTATATTACAGCAGGTTCAATTTTACATAAGTTGTACTCTGAGGAAGGGCAAGAAACCTAATCTGTGTGAAGAGTAAGTAAAATAATTGAAAGAAATTATAAACCTTAGTCTTACCCAACAGTTGGCTCACTATAAATCTGTGAAAGGGAATGATTTACACTTTTAAAAATATACCGTATTTCGCCTTTTAATCGGGACCACCTCATAGACCACATGTAAGATGTCCATCATTGGACCTTATTGGCGTGTTTGACTTTCATACTGCACTCAATTGACCATGCCTAACAAGACATTTAAGCAATCTATTTCATGAAATATTCCTTTTTCTCCTTCCAGGTATTTTCGTTGATAGATGAGAACAGTGATATGGAGTTGACATGGGATGAAATGCTTGCATTTGATGTTGGAGGTGTGGCCAAAATATTCCCAGAATTGGCGAAATTCAAGGACCAACTCGTGAATGATCTGGATGGAGGAAATGCTTACGCTGGAGCAAGCCCTGAGGAACATGATGAACTCTAATCTAAAGCTCATTAAGCTGTGAAGATATTTAACCCTTCCAAAGCTACTTTCGTCCAAGGCACAAGGACGCTAAAATGTTTAAAACCATCTAAACCATGTCATGTTGGTATTCATTTGAAAGTTCTCCCTGAGCACTGTCAGATAAGTGCCCATATGGCAGGGTTTCAGTCATTATTCAGGTTTTTGGTCTCATGTTGTATTGGCCAAAATTGCCACCAGCTGTATAAGGGTTAAGGTTATCAATGAGCTCAACTAATTTTGAGAAATATAAGATATACTGTATTGATGGTGTTGCTTATTGAAGTTTGAAATTCAAGATAACTTCTATCGGAAATATTCTAATGGTTAAACATATCTTATGTATTTTCATAGCTGTATTGAGCATGACATCAAAAAAGCAAGAATTGCCACTTGAAATTGATATTATAGCAATCCTCAAAAACTCATTTTATTAAACCATCTATTCCAAGGGTTCCTCTTGAAATTGTCATTAAGATGCTATGATACTTCAATTATTATGTGAGAGTAAAACATAACTCATACAATATTTGAATGAGAGTTGGTAGATTGGTTCTGATGATCAGTTTTCCATCAAATATATTCCAAAATATTCTTTCCTTAGTGGATCTGACAAAAATAGCCTAGCTCTTTTGCACCACAGAAGTGGTGAATGGTTTGTTGTTGGATGATGATACTCAAGTACAAAACAGTTAGGTTTTTAAAATATATTTTATATGAATTTTGATATAGCTGGTCGGTTACTTATATACGGTTGCGGGTGCCCTGGTTGTTGATAATTTGGGAATCTGATAATTTCGAGCATTGGTAATCATGTTAATAAGATTAAACTTCAACTTCAACTTATAAGGTCACTTTTGTCATTAGTAGTTGTGGGGTAGGATAGGATACCGTTATTGTTTCAAAAAGTATTATTCCTTAAAGGTACTCCAGGGCCCAACGTTAACTTTTGAAACCACTTGCCCCGTGGGGCAAGTTGGGATCAACATTCACCTGCCTCCTACGAACTTTTACTTGCTCCATAAAAAAATTGCATGTTTTTTTGTTGTTTTTTTCGTATTTACTGGATATTTTGCTGGTGTATGCCTCCTCTACGTGTATTTTTACCCCATTTAATGGTGTCTTTTTTATAACTGCCTATCAAGTTCACACATTCAGGGTCCAATGTCCACTTGCCGCGACGGGCAAGTTCAGATAACAAGTCACCTGCCCGCAGCCCTGATTTTCAAGTGTTTACCTGCCCGGGGCAAGTGGGCAAGCATTAATGTCGAGCGCTGTGCCTGTTTCACTCAAAACATGGCTATATCTTATATATTTGTGATAAGAGAAATTTCTGAAAATATCTGAAAGAGATATGTCAATCAGAACCCAACACACAACTCTCCTTCAGATATTTTGGGAATCTATGCCCAATTCTTAAGTTATCATCAAAAGTATCAAAGGTCCAGACGACACAAGCCAGGTGATGTCCACGGGAGGAAAGGGTTAAGCATTGGAGTAGAGAAAGCTGTGGCCGTTAACCCGTATGCTGCTGTTGGCTAATTTAGCCAATACAAAATGACGCAAAAAGTCTGAAAAATGACCCAAACCCTGGCAAATGGGTACTCATATGAGTGCTCAGCGAGGGCTTTCCAATGAATACCAATATGACAGGGTTTAGATGGTTTTCAAAAAACTTAGCATCCTTGTGCTTTGGATGGACTGCACAATATGAGGACTCAACAGAGAGAAAGGGTTAAGCGTCTGAGCAGAGCCGTTAAGCCATCAACAGGGATTACCTCCACCTTCAGGACGGCACAATGAGAGGACTCCACAGAGAGAAAGGGTTAACCCTTATGCTGCTGAGCTTACTTTCGACGGATGCACAAAAAAGCAAAAAATATGAAAATCATATAAACCCTGTCTTGTTGGTATTCATCGGATAGCTCTCGCTGAGCCCTCTCAGATGAGCACCCATTTGCCAGGGTTTCCATCATTTTTCAGGTATTTTGCATAATATTGCATTGACCAAATTAGCCACCAGCAGCATGAGGGTTAGGCGCTGGAGCGGAGCCGTTAAGCCATCAACAGGGATTACCTTCAGGACGATGATCTTGATCATGATCACACTCATGATCACACTCATGATCGCAGAAACGATCGAAACCATGGGACACAGAGAGAAAGGGTTCAACATTGGAGCAGAGAAGACTGCAGCCGTTAAGCCATCAACAGAGATTACCTTCAGCTTCAGGACGGCACAATGAGAGGACTCCACAGAAAGAAAGGGTTAACCCATATGCTGCTGAGCTTACTTTCGTCCAATGCACAAAAAATCATGAAAATCATCTTAACCCTATCATGTTGGTATTCATTTGAAAGCTCTCGCCGAGTACTCTCAGATGAATACCCATTTGCCAGGGTTTCAGTCATTTTCCAGGTTTTATGCATAAATTTGTATCGACCAAAGAAGCCACCAGCGGCATGAGGGTTAGTCGCCGGAGCAGAGCCGTTAAGCCATCAACAGGGATTACCTGCAGCTTTAGGATGGGATGAGGAAAAAATGCTGTGTGTAATTTGTATGCTATGCATGCGGCGGGCGGCCGGCCGTAGAGGGAGCTAGGTGGGCCGGCAGCGAGAGGCTCATAAAGTACGGAGGATTCCTGCATGCCGGGGAGGAACACAGCCATGGTGATGGAGAGTGCTATAAATAGAGAACAGCAGCAACACCAACACACAGAAAGTGTTAACCACATTCCACCAACACAAGGTATAGGAAGTGAAATATCAACATTAAAGACATACTGTATACCATGTTAACCCTTCCAATCCTAAGGCTACTTCAGACCAAAGCACAAGGACACAAAGTTTTTGAAAAACATTTAAACCCTGTCATGGTATTCTTTAGATAGCTCTTGCTGAGTACTGTCAGATGAGTACCCATGTGACAGGGTTTCAATCATTTTAAATGTTTTTGCATCATTTTGAATTGGCGAGTTAGCCAGCAGATTCCAACTATAGGCAGTGAAATATCAACATTAGGGATAAAAATTCATTAGTCTCTATCAATGAATAAAGTTCTTGAAAAAAAACTTATCACATGAACAGAGTTTAACAAAATCGTTATGCAATTGATTAATAAAGAATATTGACCGAATTCTGCCAGGACAAGATATGGGAAAAAGAGAAACATGAATGACATCATGCTGCTTTTTTAGCGAGACGTTCCACGTGGATCAGCTGGTAATATGTAGCACATATTTCACAATGACATCATCGCCATCCCGGGTAACAACAGGCATGGAGTCTCACAGCCCATTTGCTACAATAGTGAATCATTCCCGGACATGTGAATCACACAAAGTACACATTCTGATACCATAATCACACATCCCAATGATAATGATAGCCAATGTATATCAATGTAGGAATTATGCTATGATGGATTGCAAAGCTTGCAGAATAAGATATTCAACAGATAGCAGGGTGTCTACACAGAAAGCCTGCTACTGCTGGTGCTCAAGAGAGGACCTGTGTCAGCAGTCAGCCAATAGGAGAATAAGATATTCAACAGATAGCAGGGTGTCTACACACAAAGCCCGCTACTGCTGGTGCTCAATAGAGGACCAGTGTCAGCTGTCAGCCAATAGGAGAATAAGATATTCAACATATAGCAGATGGTCTACTCAAAGAGCCTGCTACGTCTGGTACCCAATAGAGGACCAGTGTCAGCAGTCAGCCAATAGGAGCAGCAGCTGAGATGGTCTCCTGGTGCACTGAAGGGAGACAAAGTCTTAACCCTTCCAATGCTGAGGCTACGTTTGTCCAAAGCACAAGAAAGCAAAGATTTTTGAAAACCATCTAAACCCTGTGGTGTTGGTATTCAGTAGATAGCTCTCATTGAGTGCTCTCTTATGAGTACCCATGTGCCTGGGTTTCAGTTATGTTTCAGGGGTTTTGCATCATTATGTATTGGCCAAATTAGCCACCATCAGCATAAGTATTGCTGGTCTTAAGTCATGAAAATCAGATAATTGCTGAATACTTTTGTTATTGCCACAACCTGTTTTCTACACATTTGCTCCAATGGAATGATGCCCCAAAATCCCATCTGATTCCCATTGGTAGGCTGATAGAAATGTAGGGATAACAAAGTTATCCAGAGTAGTAGACATACACAACACCTGAGATTTCAGTGAGTCCGGGAGACAATAGGATTACATCTCACTCTCATAATGTAAGTGTGCGCACATCTCTTATTATATATATAGATATTATAGTGCCAGCGATTTGTAAGCCTGTACAAGTCATCGGATGAGTCTTTTAACCCTTCCAATACTAAGGCTACTATCGTCCAAAGAACAATGACACAAAGATTTTTGAAAACCATTTAAACCCTGTCATGTTGGTATTCATTGGATAGCTCTTGCTGAGTACTCTCTCAGATGAGTACCCATGTGCCAGGGTTTCAGTCATTTTTCAGTTATTTGCATCATTTTGTATTGGCCAAATTAGCCAGCAGCAGCATAAGGGTGAAAAGCATGCTTTGTTATAATTGTTGGTTAGATGAAGAGCAAGAGGCCATGACAGAAGGTGCCACTTGTGTAGGAGTTAATACATTCATGTTTAACAGGAAGGAAGGAATGGGTTTTTACGTTGCTTTCAATAGCTTAGGTCATATTGCGATGAGATGGAAACCCGGAACCAGGAAGAAATTCCTTTCTCTTCATAATTAATTGCAAGGGGTCTTTCAGTTGCAGAAGAACCACAGACAGCCCTCCACAATGCCACACTTTTATGAAGCGACCAGGAGAGACTCCAGCCTTGGAACTCACGGTTGGGAGCCAGGCATCATAACCACAAAGCCAGAGTGGATCCCCCATGCTTAATCTTTCCACTTGAATCTATGCCGTTTACTTCTAATAAACAATTTTCTTAAAACATTTTTTCAAAACATGAACAATATCAACACATTAGTCAAGCTGAAAGTTGTTGATCCCGTTAGGTTAGACAATCCCTCTTCAAATACTTTACAAATAGTACTGTATTTAACGCTGAAGTGAGGCTACTTTCGTCCAAAAGACAAGAACACAAAGATTTTTAAAAACCATCTAAACCAAGTCATGTTGGTATTCATTGGATAGCTCTCGCTGAGTACTCTCAGATGAGTACCTATGTGCCAGGGTTTCAGTCATTTTCTAAGGTCGTTTGCATCATTTTGTATTGGCCAAATTAGTTACCAGCGGCATACAGGTTAAATAGTTATGTTCAAAGTCATCAGATTATGTGCATGTTCCTGACGCAAATGGGTCAAAGATGTTGAATCTGTTAAAAGCTGAACAAACAAAGCCATGCATCTGAAAACAATTATGAGATAAAAAGAATCAGCCGCAATTCTTGTGTGGCACTCATGACGAGCGAGCTGCAGTGATAATACAGATACGCTGAGGTGCATGGCAGCGCACTAACTATTCAAAACAAAACACAATCACACATTCTAACTCAGATAACACAGGTAGTCCCATTCAAATCAAAATAATTAGTAAATCATGGGTTATCGAACAAATATGTTTGGAATAGGTTTCTTTCCTAACCCAGTCATAATATAAAAATCCCCCTTTTAAAGATCCATCTGCCATTCAGGATATCAAGTGGTTTTGAAAACATCTTGGTTATAAAGAATAAATTTGGAACATATTTGCAGGAGTTGTTAGTTCAAAATATTTCTCCAAGAAGACTTCTTTTAGATGCTACATTCATGAAATTTTTTAATTGGTAAGTATGCGTCTCCAATTTAATTTTCAAATTTTGTTACAACTCTTAAGAAAAGCCCAAAGTTTGAGAATACCTGGGTTAGCTGACCATGAATGTATGAGATGAAATATAGGAAAGCTGAAATAAAATCTCATAGAACTAAACCAATAACTTTAGGTGGGTAACCACTGGAATCTAATTCACCCTCTGACACATAACTGTGAATATCTTATGTATCCTCTCAAAAGTTACCAGAAAACATCCACATAACATTCTTGTTCCTAAGGATGACCGCATCGGACCCAACATAAGCCTTTCTAAGCTGTGCCAAAATGGTCATCGACCAAACATGTATGAAAACTATATAGCAAGAATGAAAATCACACCTAAAGCAAAGGCATCAAGCGTTGATAAAAGATATCACCACTCAAGATGAGAAATCTCATAAGCGAACAATGAACTATACTTCACATAAGCAGTTAGCAAGAAATGCACATATTTTCTCTAGTGACAAATATGTTCCGGGAAGTGAGAGGAATATGCAATAATCAAATAATTCTATGAGAACACTCATTCGAAAATATAATGCGCTTATAAGTATTAAGAGTTTACTTCAATTCAATAAATTAAAATGCATTTTACTGGAGAACACTACTAGTATTATCGTGCATTTTGACAAGAAATCAAGGGCAAGATTTCATTTGCGAATGCAATGTCTAAGAAAATCTTTTTGGAATTGATATCATGCACAGAAATTCATGGTAATGATAAATGTCACTAAACTGTGAGATACAAGTGTGCATATTCTAAATGACACAACGTGAATCATTTAACTAAGAGGAAACTGTTGAAGTAACAATCATATACCTTTACAAAAGAATAATTCTTATTGGTTAGTTGCCAAAAGTTGGCTTTTGTTACATAGTTATTTAATAAAATGAATATAATTTCTGTTAAATACAGTTGCTTTCTAAAGAAATAGTCTGTCCAAAAATGGCCACAGGATTTGACTGTAAGGAGTCTTTTTCAAGATTAAGGGATTCTTTCACTACTAAATCAAAGAAAGTGTCAATTTGACTGTATTTGTGGTTCAATATCAAAAGGTGGTTGCTGTACGACTATGGAGTTGAGATAATATTACGATTTTTGGCATTGGAAGGATTAGTCTACCTGGTGGCTGTATTTTTGTGTAAGCGATGTATCGTTAGCTTGTCTTACCGTTTGGTCCTTCCTCCCCTGATGGGGCTGAGCTGGCAATGGCTGCCAACTCCGCGTTGATGTCCACTCCAGTACTGTCCACATCCCAGGACTTAAAGCCTGAAAAACAACAACAACAACAAGATAAGTACCACTGATATACATAAATACTCCAGTACTGTCCACATCCCAGGACTTAAAGCCTGAAAAACAACAACAACAACAAGATAAGTACCACTGATATACATAAATACTCCAGTACTGTCCACATCCCAGGACTTAAAGCCTGAAAAACAACAACAACAACAAGATAAGTACCACTGATATACATAAATACTCCAGTACTGTCCACATCCCAGGACTTAAAGCCTGAAAAAACAACAACAACAAAAACAAGATAAGTACCAAAGAAATACATCAAATATCCATTTCTAATCACTATACACAGCAGGATTCATACCCTGAGATGCAATATTAGCCTATGGAAACAGTTCCCAAAAAGGGTACTCTTGTAGAGAAATGTATGGTTGCAAAGTATGACAATGAAATAATCAACCCATTCTTTTCTTTGCTAGAATACATCCACTCAACTTTTTTGTGATATCTTTCTGGTGCAAGCATTTTTTTAGAAATGCTTTTGGAAGAGAATTGTTAGTCCATCTTTTGTTGAAAGGACTTTGATTAATCTCATGCAACCGATCACAACAAGGTAGTCTGAGGTCCCACAGGCAATCAACTTGAAAGAACAATTTAAAAACAGCAAAGGTTTCCAAAAATTCTCAACCTATTTCTGCTAAAAATGTAATTGGAAATGAGGTAGTCCAAGGTCCAAGAATAAATCTTCTTGAATTTGTTGTGATATCTTTCTGGTAAAAGCATGTTTTTAGAAATGCTTTTGGAGGGGAATTGTAAGTCTGTCTGTGGTTGAAATGGCCTTGATTAATCTCATGCAACCGATTACAACAAGGTAGTCTGAGGTCCCACAGGCAATCAACTTGAAAGAACAATTTAAAAACAGCAAAGGTTTCCAAAAATTCTCAACCTATTTCTGCTAAAAATGTAATTGGAAATGAGGTAGTCCAAGGTCCAAGGTGAAATAAGAAAGGAACAAGGACAGCAAAGATTGCCCAAAATCTTCAACCTATTTCTATGGAATATAACTGTAACCAGTTCAAAGAGAAATGTTGCATAAATGAAACATGTTCATGGCATTTGAAAATGACACGAAATGTTTCAATATGCCACCAATATTCATAGCTATGGCTTGGCTGCTGCTATAGGGCCATTCGTCTGGTAGAAAACTGTTTGCATCACTACTTAGTGATGCAAAAGGTTTTCTACCAGGATATATACTTACTCAGTCCATTAAATCCCATGCAGAATGTGGGAAGGGTTAGTCTGGTAGAAAACTGTTAGCATCACTGCATTAAACCCACCTAAGGATGATGCGGGAATTTTTAAGACAGCCATTAAAATACCCTTTAAGAGTTTGTTTGTTACAAAACACCATCATCACAGACTACAAGCCATATAACTGAGAAGAGTCTTGAACCTAATCAAGCCTGGAGTACCAGACATGCAGGCAGACAGCAAGTTTATTTCTGACAAGAGGTAATTATTAGTAGGGGGCTCAACCCAGACTGGGACTAAAATACTTCATAAATCAACTTGACATTGTTTGCAAGTCAACCCAAGATCACAACCCACAAAGAATTTGAACTTGCTCAGCAAAAGTTTATATCTTAATTTATAAGTATCTATAAAATGTTCACATGCCAGTGTATATCAATTCTATTTATGCAACTCAAGATATGTCTAGCATATTCCTGTCAATTTATGACAATTTTGGAAATTATTTGAAGAAGTGCTAATCAAAAAACAAAGGACACTTTCATTTCAAATATTTTCCAATGACTTGCTTTATTCACAGTCTATTCTCATTAGTATCCCAACTTGAGACACTGTAGGTAAATAGCAGTCAGCACTATACACATCTCTTGATCATTTTACCTCCACTTACACTATTTAGTTGAATCACTCAAATGCTTATATTTTGATTAAAAAGAAAATTTTGAATATCAAACCAATATTTAGTACAAAAATAAGATTTGTGACATTTTTTTCTAAATTGATATTTTTGTCCAATCAGGAATAGAATATTGAAGAATTTTCTCCTTTGGCAACTGTGATGTAGTTTAAGCCTCTCAGTTGATAGATCACCACCCAGGGTGTGCTGGGCTTGCACCTCCGTGCATATGTTACTGATATGATTCCCCAAGATTGAAAGGAAAAGAAACAGCACTAGAATAGCCATCAAAGGAACAATTTTTTTCCAGTGCTCATCCCTGTGAGTATTCACACCATATCAATTCCTACATGTCATGATTATGCCGCTCATCCCTCTGAGTATTCACACCATATCAATTCCTACATGTCATGATTATGCCGCTCATTTCTGTGAGTATTCACACCATATCAATTCCTACATGTCATGATTATGCCGCTCATTTCTGTGAGTATTCACACCATATCAATTCCTACATGTCATGATTATGCCGCTCATCCCTGTGAGTATTCACACCATATCAATTCCTACATGTCATGATTATGCCGCTCATTTCTGTGAGTATTCACACCATATCAATTCCTACATGTCATGATTATGCCGCTCATTTCTGTGAGTATTCACACCATATCAATTCCTACATGTCATGATTATGCCGCTCATTTCTGTGAGTATTCACACCATATCAATTCCTACATGTCATGATTATGCCGCTCATTTCTGTGAGTATTCACACCATATCAATTCCTACATGTCATGATTATGCCGCTCATCCCTGTGAGTATTCACACCATATCAATTCCTACATGTCATGATTATGCCGCTCATCCCTCTGAGTATTCACACCATATCAATTCCTACATGTCATGATTATGCCGCTCATCCCTCTGAGTATTCACACCATATCAATTCCTACATGTCATGATTATGCCGCTCATTTCTGTGAGTATTCACACCATATCAATTCCTACATGTCATGATTATGCCGCTCATTTCTGTGAGTATTCACACCATATCAATTCCTACATGTCATGATTATGCCGCTCATCCCTGTGAGTATTCACACCATATCAATTCCTACATGTCATGATTATGCCGCTCATTTCTGTGAGTATTCACACCATATCAATTCCTACATGTCATGATTATGCCGCTCATCCCTGTGAGTATTCACACCATATCAATTCCTACATGTCATGATTATGCCGCTCATCCCTGTGAGTATTCACACCATATCAATTCCTACATGTCATGATTATGCCGCTCATCCCTGTGAGTATTCACACCATATCAATTCCTACATGTCATGATTATGCCGCTCATTTCTGTGAGTATTCACACCATATCAATTCCTACATGTCATGATTATGCCGCTCATTTCTGTGAGTATTCACACCATATCAATTCCTACATGTCATGATTATGCCGCTCATTTCTGTGAGTATTCACACCATATCAATTCCTACATGTCATGATTATGCCGCTCATTTCTGTGAGTATTCACACCATATCAATTCCTACATGTCATGATTATGCCGCTTATCCCTGTGAGTATTCACACCATATCAATTCCTACATGTCATGATTATGCCGCTCATTTCTGTGAGTATTCACACCATATCAATTCCTACATGTCATGATTATGCCGCTTATCCCTGTGAGTATTCACACCATATCAATTCCTACATGTCATGATTATGCCGCTCATTTCTGTGAGTATTCACACCATATCAATTCCTACATGTCATGATTATGCCGCTCATCCCTCTGAGTATTCACACCATATCAATTCCTACATGTCATGATTATGCCGCTCATCCCTGTGAGTATTCACACCATATCAATTCCTACATGTCATGATTATGCCGCTCATTTCTGTGAGTATTCACACCATATCAATTCCTACATGTCATGATTATGCCGCTTATCCCTGTGAGTATTCACACCATATCAATTCCTACATGTCATGATTATGCCGCTCATTTCTGTGAGTATTCACACCATATCAATTCCTACATGTCATGATTATGCCGCTCATCCCTCTGAGTATTCACACCATATCAATTCCTACATGTCATGATTATGCCGCTCATTTCTGTGAGTATTCACACCATATCAATTCCTACATGTCATGATTATGCCGCTCATTTCTGTGAGTATTCACACCATATCAATTCCTACATGTCATGATTATGCCGCTCATTTCTGTGAGTATTCACACCATATCAATTCCTACATGTCATGATTACGTATCGAGGCAGTGGTGGGGGAATATGTGTCTCGCGTTATGTAATTGGTGTTTATGCAAATGGAAGTCATCATCCTGACCCAATCATCTCAGCCGAGAGGACAGGAACATCCCCTCATGGATCACGCACAATACTCGCACGCTGACGTAGGGGGCGCTCCCGAGAGGACAGGAATATCCCCTCACAATACTCGCAGGATGAGGCAATGATGTAGGGGGTGTCCCGAGACAAGGGAGAGTAAGTGATGTAAACTTCTATTTTTATTATTAATCATATAGTGATCAACAAGATCTAGTTGCCTGTCTTACCCCAGTATGAGTACCCAGGTGCCAGGGTTTCAGTAATTTTCAGGGATTTTGCGTCATTTTGTATTGGCAAAATCTTTTCTCAATCCTGTAACAGCCCCTAATAAAAATCTTGATATTTCATTTCTCAAAATAATAATTAGACAACATCTTTCTCTGAAAGACATCTTTTTTAATGTTATTACACATCTTTGTTGTATCATCAGCCAAGTCAAAAGTTACGTTTCAGATAACTGACAACCCGCTCTTGCTAAAAAGACCGTGCTAAACTAATTACAAATCTTCCTTTATTTTATCATAGCTGTCAAAGGGCTGTATATTTCATTCCAGATAACTGACAGGCATCTCTCAGTGAAATACTCTTCGTTAATCTAATGACGCATCATCAGTTCATTATTGGATAAGCTCAAAGGTTACATATTTCATTCCAGATAATATCTCAGCTTAATATACAGCTTTTTAACCCACTCCTGCTTTAAGTATAGATTCCAAATATTTGAAGGAATTATAAGATGAGTTGTGAGTGACAGTCCTCAAAAATATTTAAAATATTTTTCAAAAGATGCTTTGGTTTTAGGAGATATCACCAAAATTATAGCATATCTATTTTTTTGCTGCGACAGGCATGAAAAAGTTAATAATCAAACCTGTAGCACCAAAAGTCCCACTAAATATTTGGGTAATATCTTGCTAAAATCTTCATGATCCAAGCATATTTTGAAATAATATCTGAAAGAAAGTGTTCTTAAGAAGCCAACCGATACCTCTAACTCAAATGTTCTACAATTTTCTGCCTGATTTAAAAGTTACTTCAATAGAAGCATAGGCATAGGTGTCAACTGTCAATGAAGGTTCTGGGCTTAAGGCATAAAAGGGATGATATGGTAAACGGTAAGATTGCCGTTGGTAAGAGGAGTAGGCGTCAGACTTGGCGTGTGGGCGCGGCCCTCTCGGCGGGGGATAAGAAAACCAGCGGCGGATAATGCTAGGTTCTCGAGATCGATGGATGCCGGGAGAGAGACCAAGGGAGCCTGGCCGCAAACTCATCCATCATCATTTATCTCAGACCTCACGGACCATTATAGAACAACACAAGTGCTCACAGGGAATGATACAATAGGAACCTAAACAACAAAACGAGCTGTCATATACCAAATATGCTGTATCAAATGTTGGAGAGACATGCCACTTAATTTAAGCTTTAACAATATTTTTCCTCAGATACCAAATGTGGTTTATGGGACACACAAGGAACCGAAACAACAAGTGTCACATACCAAATTTCGTACATCAAAAGTTGGTGAGATATGACGCTTAATTTAAGCTTTAACAATATTTTTCCTCAGATACCAAATGTGGTATATGGGACACACAAGGAACCCTAACGACAAGGTGAGCTGTCATATACCAAATATGCTATATCAAATGTTTGACACAATTTATGCCACTATAAGCTTCACCAATATTTTTTTCCTCAGTTACCAAACGTGGTATATAAGATATGTGACGGGTACCCCAAATATGAGGTGCACCCAATATATATCTTTGCAAAAACCACTATATATATACATATATATATATATATATACATATATATATATATATATATATATATATATATATATATATATATATATATATATATATATATATATATATATATATATATATATATATATTAGGGTTGGGAATCGGTTGCAATTTCATGATCGATAATCAGTTACAGCCAACCGATCGATAATCGATCATAATCAGTTCATCGCACTTTTGCAGTACTGTAAAACCCTTTATAACCACGCCCCTTTTTATTCACGCAATTGCCATGTGAATGCGATCGCGGCCATTTAATTACACGCATCAACTGTATCACCACTAGATGGGGCATTGTTATGCTATTTTAAACGTATATCAGCGCCATTAATATACGCGTTATCATCATCTAGCGCGAAATTCGTGAAATTAAAAGGAGCGCGATAATAATGGGTTTTACAGTAATTAGAGGTCTAGAGCCTAATAATAAGTGATAGTGTATGACAATTACTTGCTATTAGCACCTACCTTAACTTCATTTTGAAGTGTCTTTGGAGCTTAATTTCATAGCAAGAAAGCTGACAACTTGTCTGTCATTTAGTTCTATATTTTGCCACTAGGTGTCACCTTTTCCGATTATTATCATCGATTGCCAGTTTCGTAATCGATCAATCAGAATCAGAGAGGTAAACGATTGATTATCGATTATAATCGTTGATCGTCCCAACACTAATATATATATATATATATATATGCATATACGTATATATATATATATATATATATATATATATATATATATACATATATATATATATATATATATATATATATATATATATATATATATATATATATATATATATATATATATATATATATATATATATGTGTGTGTATATATATATATATGTAAAATCATGTTTAATTCCTAAGTTATTGTCATAAGTATCCTAGATCCAGACAACAAGTTCTGATTGAAATGCCCGTCTGCCATTCTTCTTGATAATAACAGACAATCCTCAGTAGAGTAAGCACAACGTATAAATTATGATATATTTATAGAGGAATGTCTATCATTATAAATGGGAATGTCAGAAATGCATTTATAATCATAACATAGTACATTATGCTGCTTTGGAACATTTTTTAAGTTTGGGTGGTTTAACCCTTATGCTGCTTGTGGCTAATTCGGCTAATAGAAAATGAGGGAAAAAAACAAAAAAACACGAAAAATGACTGAAACCCTGGCACATGAGTACTCATCTGAGTACTGTGAGTACTCAGTGAGAGCTATCCAATGAATACCAACATGACAGGGTTTAGATGGTTTCAAAAATCTTTGCGTCCTTGTGCTTTGGACGAAAGTTGCATCAGCATATATTAGAAGGGTTAATGTTTAAGTAACAGGCAGGGTCTGACACTTAGTTTTCAGGCTAGGGGCCCAAAAAGGTCTCTTGATAGAAATAAGTGGACAAAAACAGGATTTCTGGTCATCATACATATTATTTTGGGCCCCTAGGCTGAAAAATCTAAGGCCCCACAGCAAAATTTAGGGGCATATGCCCCTGGGCCCCTGGGAAAGTCGAACCCTGAACAGGTATTCGACCCATTCAAGCATGGTATTCTCTCTGTCTAGTCTAGTCTTGTCTAGATCTATGATACTTCTGCTAATAACTATGGAATTAATTACAAATTAATGAATACAGGTGAATTTGGATATGACGGACCACTGTACGACAGATTTTTGCATATGACCGACGATATGCTTGGTCCCAGTCCGATGTATATCAAGTATTCGTAATAAGTATACGACGGATTTTGCATATGACGGACCAATTTTCCTGGTCCCATTGAGTCAGTCATATCCAAGTTCACCTGTATTACTGTATAACTGGTTAATTTGGCGTGTATGTTGGCGCTTTTTTCAAAAAAGTATTTTCCCTGTATTTAATTTGGCGTCTGGAGCAGCCAGAACAACGCCATCTTTATGTAGACATATTTTTATGCGATCTTTAATTTGGCGTTGATGGGCATTCGCCAAAAACGCCAAATTAAAAACCACGCCAAATTAACCAGTTATACAGTATCTGATAGTTGCATTTGTTAGCGATATCACCAAAATAGTCAGGCGGTTTTGGGCCCCGCAGGCATGAATGAGTTAAATAGTTGACCCATTAATGCTGAATACTAGGACATGGATGAACATATGGTTATAAATAACCATCTATACAAAAATTAATTGAAAGGAAGTTACTTGTTGCACAAGTTCCGATTATTGCTGAATCAGTCTGGCTTTTTATGTAGTTCAGCAGGAATAAATGAGTTAAATTCAATAATGACGCGACATAATACCTTATAGTGAATTAGTGCTTCTCGCTCCAACACATTTGGGCCTTTTTATACAGTAAATTCAATGTCCATTTTATTACTGGAGTAATTCAATATTGTAGAGTGGAGCGAGCTCCGGGTTTGACCCAGAAAGCAATATTCACCACGTTGGCTGCCTGGCTGGTGATCGCGACATAGCGAGATTACTGCCAGACTTCACACTACACTTATAACACTGTTTATAGAGCACAGACCAAAATAAAGTTCAGGCGGCTATGTTTACCGCGCTGCTGGCACCCACATATTGGCGTCACTAGTCATATCAGTAACTCATCACACATTGATGGCTACAATACTTATCATTCAATAGAGAATGAAAAATGTGCTATAACTACCGAAAAATAATGAATTTTTACAATTGCCAAAAGTATTGAAATAGCAGCAATTGATGAGTATATTTTACTATTATGAATGTTGCTTTGGTATGTTACATATTGGCAGCACTAGTCATATCAGTAACTCATCACACATTGACGGCTCCAATAGTTATCCCTCAAAAGAGAATGAAAAATGCTCTAAAGCTACCAAAAAATGAACAAATGCCAAAATATTGAAATAGCAGCAATTGATGAGTATTGTTTTAGTTATATAAATGTTACTTATATAACATTTTATAAATGTTATATAAATGTTATGTTTTGTTTTGTTATTCTTCTGCCCCACATGTGGGTCAATCACAGTTGGTCTAAGGTCAGAGGTCATATAGGTCATGAAATCAAAGGTCATACTTCTCTTACCTTCCATCTCTTTAACATTTGCTTTTTCAGGAACCCATTGTTATTGAACAAATGTCAAAGATATTCAACTGAGCCTTTTTGTCTTTGGGTGCATGAAATCTAGGGTGACTTGCTGGTTGAGCCTCTTGGTACGTACCCCTGTACCCCTCTGTGTATGCAGCTAGTTGATAACTGTCCCATTCACCCCTGTTTTGGCTGTATTTCTGTACAGGAAGGCCTGATTATTCTATTCTATTTGTTCCTCCCAAATTAAAAAAAATCTTTTATGCTTGTTTGAAGGAAATGTATCAATCATAATCTGCCAACACCTTTTTGAGAAGTATTTCCTAAACTCATGCTGCATTCCCAAGTTACTTTCAAGTGGGAACTTTGAACAGGAATGGGTTAATAGCTTAAGCCTAACTAAATGATTTCCTTTTCCAAGCATTAGTGGTAGATACAATTTTTTTCCCTAGCAGACACAGTCTTATAGGATGATTATTATTTTTGGCTGAGTTGTAATGGTAGAATACTATTTTGGCGCAGTCACAAGACAGTTGGTAGAGAAAAGAGTGAGGCTTCATAGTTAGGCCTAGAAAAGAAAATTGTTTGTTTCCTATAACAAAAAAATAGGCATTTTTTTTCTTTTATTTGGGGGGGGGGATTATTTTTTTTGTTCAAATATTTGTGTTTTATTCATGCTTTATGTTGATTGGGAGTTGGATGGATTTTTTTTAAAAACTTGTTAGGGTAGGGTTACAGGAAACAAACAACTTTTTTCTGGGCCTTGGAACTTCTTCACATTCTCTGAACCAACAAACCTACTTGGCACAGTGCCAAATACTTCTGTGGAGCAGCCCAGGTATGAGCTGCTCCAGGATTCTGGGATCTAGTGCCAAAAAGCGCTTATCAGGGGAGATATTTATACCCATTCCTCAACGTGGAATGCTGTCAATGCTTCAAAATATGGTACTTGCGGAAGTTACGTATCTCATCAATGAGATCTAATTACAAGAACATTTCATAGAATAAAAACATGTGTTCTGTAAATTTCTGCAAATTGATCCATTAATTGGTGATCAGCAATGGGTGTCATTAACAAAGGTGCTACCAAAACTAACTCATATCTAATCAATTTATTGCACCCCATTTAAAAGATAATTATCAAATAAACACATCATCTGATTTGATTTGGAATTAAGAATTGTTCAGCAGAATACAAACAACTATTTTTCTTCAAATACTACATCATTTCTATAGGATATTCTCTCAGAACAGCAAATCAATAAGATACAAATTTCTGCACTTTTTAATGTACCTGCATTCTTTTTGGCAACTAGAAAATAATTTCTATTTCAAATGAGTTTTTTTCTACTTGTGAAAAAATGGCTCCCATTATGACCAGGGGCAGGAAGAATACAATATGACCTTGGCAAGGTCAAGGTTGCTGCATCCCTACATATACAGGCAGAGGAAGGGAAAGGGTTAATGTTAACCCTCATAAAGCTGGTAGCTAATTCGTCTAATACAAAATGATGCAAAAACCTGAAAAATGACTGAAACCCTGGCACATGGGTACTTATCTGGGGGTATTCAGAAGGAGCTATCCAATGAATACCAACATGACAGGGTTTAGATGGTTTTTGAAGATCTTTGCGGCCTCAGCATTGGAAGGGTTAACATCAATGCCTGGAAAAATCCATCTGGATCTGGCCATAAAGATATTCCCAAAATAGACCTTAAAGGTGCTACAGATATGAGTAAGCTTATCCTACTTTAAAACTCATATATTATGGATCAATGACTTTATAGAGATACTTCTGCCTATATGTTATAGAATGTAATATGACTTTACCAAGATTATGATTGATGCCTTCCTATGCATTCTTATATAAAAAGATGCAGTGATTGATATGAACGCTTCTATAAAACTCACACATCATGCGTCAATAATCTTTTAAAGGCATTTCAATATTCACAACTCGATTCATCACTTCAAACTTAAATGTCTTATTTTTTGTATCTCTTCTTTGCGTTCCAGGTTTTCCATTTATCACAGAGGGAGAGAGAGGGCACATGTGTTGTGGCTGTTTCCACACTGTAATTGGTTGCTGGCTGCCATAGCTGGCTGTTACTACTATCTATTACACACAAGGTGCTCCAGAACAGTGGAATAAGAGAGGAGAATCAGGGTAGGAAGACAAACTTAAATAAACGCTCCTATGCATGCCATGCAGAGAATAAAATCCAGCTTCTCTTTCCTTAGAGTAAAAATTAAATATCTCCTACATGAGGGGTGAATTCATTTTGAGCATCTGCAGACTGAATTGAAATTTTAAGAATTTTAGGGGCTGCATTAAAATATTTCCACTAAGAGTAGGAGTTCTAGTATTTTCCATATAAAAATGGAATCTTGAGTATTTCAGGTAACAAATTGAAATATTACTTTCTAAATAGGAGTGATGTTTTGGAAAGTTAGAACCACTTGATTCCATTGATTCTTTTACTTGTAGGGTAGTTTATTTGTTTTGGTAAGTCAGGTTACACAGGCTTACCAAAGCCTGCATGCTAATAGAAAAAGCAGCAAGTTTAACAATACCTTGATGTAGAAATGCTAAAATACAGTATTGGTACAAAGTCTTCAAAATATTGGGGTCTTGCTTCAACACCAATCCTATTTTATAAATATATTACATAATAATCCAGTACCTGCCAACCCTGAAGTATTTGTGCACTTACATCTATGCAGACACATGAATACTCAGTGTATGCCTGCCCGAAGAGTGTCTGCCCCGCCTACAACATCACTGTTAATATAGAGAATACACTCCACACCAGGAGAGGCAGCTTTATAACAACTCTCAAGGGGCTGAGTGCTGGATCGAGTCTCTGTGTGGGTGTGATGCAGAAACAGCCATTCTTAGTATAGAGAATACACCCCTCTGATATTACCTAGATATCCTCAGGAACAGCCAAGTACCCTTCGAGAGGCTGAGTGCTGGGCTGAGTCTCTGTGGACTGAGATGGAGAAACAGCTACAGTTAGTACAGAGAATGCACCCCTTTAATATCACCTATAGATCCTTAGGAACAGCTCTAAGTATTATTCAAGAGTCTTGAGTGCTGAGCAGTCCCTGTGGGTGTGTGATGCAGAAACAGCCATTCTTAGTACAGAGAAAGCACCCCTTTAATATTACTTAGAGATTCTATGGAACAGATAAATACCCTTTGAGAGAATGAGTGATGGGCTGAGTCTCTGTGCGGGTGAGATGGAGAAACAGTCATTCTTAGTACAAAGAAAGAAACCCTTAACTCTTCCAGTGCTGAGACTACTTTCGTCCAAAGCACAAGGATGCAAAGATTTTTGAAAACAATCCAAACCCTGTCATGTTGGTAATCATGGGAAAAGGTTTGCTGAGCACTCCCATATGAGTACCCATGTGCCAGGGCTTCAATCATTTTCAGGTTTTTTGCATCATTTTGTATTGGCCAAATTAGCCACCACCAGCATAAGGGTTAAATTACCTAGAGATTCTCAGGAGCAACTAAGACCCCCTCAAAAGGCTGAGGGCTGGGCAGTCTCTGTGAGAAGGAGAACAACTCTCTTACAAGAGTGCAAAGAACTCAGTAGAGAGAGAAAAGTCAATATCATAATATGGAATCTACAGAATAACCTTGTAGGTTATGATTTAGCGAACTGAAGCAAAGATATTCACACCTAAATCTGAGAAGCTTATAGGGTAAGAAGCTGTGGCAAGGACATTCATACCTAAATCTGAGCAGTTTAAAGTGTAAGGAGCTGTAGCAAAGACATTCATATCTAACTGTAGGCAGCTTAAATAGAGTAAGGAGTTGAAGGAAAGACATTCATACCTAGATCTGAGCCGCTTATAGTGTAAGAAGTCGTAGCTAGGCTGATCATATTTCGAGCAAAGTAAGCCCTTGTCAACTCTCACATTAGTGAGGAGATTTTAAGTCTTGTAATATTCACAGGTATAGGTCATTTCTGATACCTTTCAAGCCCAAGACTTCAGAGATTACCTGATTTTAGAATATTACAACCACAAAGATAGAAAGACTGTTTTTTAAAGTTTTACAGTCATTTCGCTGTATCATCATTGACATACGTTATCTAAGCATGTGCGTGACCTCCATGAATGCGTCTGAATCACATTCACAGGCATCTATATCACTTTTCTAATTTCTCTTACAAAATCTGAAAATTTATGACTAAATTTCAAAACAGACATAGTCCAATGCACTGCCAGTATCATTGTTTTAAGATGAGATATTGCAAGGTTTTCTCTATCCTCGATACCAAGCTGAATACATTTGTATTTCTGTATATTGCTTGCTGTCTACATAACTTCACTGTGCTTGCTGAGTCCAGTTTAGTTCTTAATTCCACACCCGATGTCTGTTATTGGCATTCAGCCACAAGAGAATTCAGCAGTGCTGCCATCTGGCAAATCTGGAAAGTACTATAATGACTTGACTAGAAACAAAATAATGACTAGTTGGGGAAGAATAAGCCAGCACTAGTATTTAGCTAGGCTAGGTTTACTCCAACCACAGACTGTCTGCCTAGCAGTCTGTGACATTACCAGGCAGACTACCTGGAGGGGGGGGGGCGAAGTGTCCTTGTATCACAGACAAAGAGCTGTGTCATTATACATGCACAGCTACTTATGAAACAGGAAACTGTCGGCAGCCTTGAGACAACTATCTATACGGCTAGCGTTCTGCATACCTTGTGACAGATCAAACTCATTGAACATATTACGTGTTCTTTATATTCAACACATAGGCAAGGATGTACAGAAAAATAGACTGATCTTAATGTTTTTTATCATTGTTGCAATGTTTTTTTTAGCATTGTGGCTGTTTATTGCCCTTAATGCTTTACACATATGCAAGGATTTGCAATGAAATAAACTGATCATAATATCTGTTTGATTTTTCAGTGTTGCAATTTATTTTAGCATTGTTGCAGTTTATTGCTCTTAACGCTTTTCACATATGCAAGGATGTACAGTAAAATAAACTGATCTTGATATATGTTTTTTTTTATTGTTGCAATGTATTTTAGCATTGTTGCTGTTTATTGCCCTTTAGGCTTTACACATATGCAAGGATTTACAGTGAAATTAACTGATCTTGTTATACATATTTTTTTTGTTTCAATATATTCAAGGTGTACTTTCGCTTTCTGATTAGGCATCAGTAACTGCTAGCTGAGTTGCAGTGTCCAATGTAGACCCTTGCAATGCTGAGGCTACTTTCTTCCCAAGCACAAAGGAAGCAAAGATTTTTGAAAACCATCTAAACCCTGTTATGTTGGTACTCATTGGTTAGCTCTCACTGAGTACTCTCAGATGTGTACCCACGTGCCAGGGTTTCAGTCATTTTTTGTGTGTTTTTTGCATCATTTTGTATTGGTCAAATTAACCACCAGCAGCACAAGGGTTGATAAGTCCCTTCTATACTTAGGTTGATTAATCATCTTTGAGACTTGTTGCGGCAATAGAACTGTGAGTTTTATGTACTAGAGAAGCTCCTCTATTCCCAGAAGGCACATATACAAGTGAAAACAATAGATGCGGGGAAAATCATTCTTGAGATAATTATACAGTAATTAGGGGATAATGTGTAGGCTTGTGAATATCACACAATGGTGTGTTTATGGCTATTAACCCTTATGCTGTTGGTGGCTAATTTGGCCAATACAAAATTAGGCAAAAAACCCTGAAAAACCACTGAAACAATGACAAATGGGTACTCATCTGAAAGTACTGAATGCGAGCTATCCAATGAATACCAACATGACATGGTTCAGATGGTTTTCAAAAAGATTTGCATTCTTGTGCTTTGGGTGAAAGTGGCATTAGCATTGGAAGGGTTAAGAATGTCTCCCACTTCGTTCAACTCCTTCCCAATGGTCTGCCACCATTATAACTTCATCACTTTTATGGCTGGAACTGCAGTAAAATCTTGGTATTAATCATAATTAATAAACTCTATAGCGCAGTAGCAAACTCACTTAAATGCCATCCCCCTATCCCACGAAATCTTTAAGTACAAATTCATGAGAATAGACAAAGATTACGTTGCTGTTTATTTCTCTATTGTTATAAGTAGTGTTGTAACGATCAATCGCCGGGTCGAGCAATCGGTCGGACTGGGCTGAAATTCCGATCAATCGACCGGCGAAATGGACAATCGATTTTTGTCGATTATCGCTTGTCCATTACTGTGTGGCCATGTGCGGCACATGGCCACACACGAGCACAACAAAACAGTCAAACAAACGAAAACAAAGACAACTGCTCCCCTCATGAGTCATGCCTGTACGGCCAGGTGTGGAGCCGCCATTTTGTAAACATTGATGTTGGACGATGCTGCTAACCGCAGCATCCAACAGTGATTTACGGCTACCGGTGAGTTGATTTATTGTTGCGAAAAGTTTTCACTTCCATTGCAACTTTCGAAGTTGCAATGAAAGTGCAAACTTTTCGCAACTGTCGGAACTCATAGATTACAGCGCTATCAGCGCTCATATCTTTTTATTTGTTCACTCCTTAACTCCTGACCTTATATATGTTTCCCAACACCAGAACTGTACAGTACTGGTGTTGGGAAACATCGATAAGGTCAGGAGTTAGAATCAATGTCAGCACACGCCGCTCATATCTTCTGCACCATTCTTGACTCTTAAACTTCTTCCTGATGTTTCCTAACACCAGTACTGTGCAGTTCTGGTGTTAGGAAACATCAGGCGATTTGGTGATGAATAATCGTTCAAAATCGATTAATCGTTCGCGAATTTGAACGTTTAATCGATCCTAATTTTCCAAACGATTCCCATCACCAGTTATAAGCCTGGGGTCCAACTTAGTGCAAATTTCTCAACTGAGAAACCTCAGAGATGAGACCACTCTGCGACCAGAAGTGTTCACATTTTAGGGGTGTTCACATCTCAGAGGTCTTTTCACAGTGCATAAATTAGGTAAACATAGTTCTGCAACAAATTGCGTTCTCAAAAAGAGGTGTTCGCAACCAAGTGTTCATATCTCAGAGGTCTTTTCAGGGTTTATATATTAAGTACAAACAGGACTCCAAAAATTGTGTTGTCAATATATATATAAGGAGGAGCTCACAGTGGCGTTTCACAGTGTATATATTAGAATACAAAAGGACTCAAAAACTGTGTTTACAAAATGAGGTGTTTACATCTCAAAGATGTTCACATTAGGAGGTTTCAACAGAATTTGCAAAATTTGATCCACGTGGCATTGCATCTTTCATGTTGCTTTTTCATTGTTGTCAAATCTAGAGTAGTTATTTCAATGTTGTTATATATAGAGTTGTTGTTATTTCAGCCAGGACTATTGTGTTATCAGGTATAATCCTATATAAATTATACCCTCCAGCCCGCAGGACTTCTCCTCAGGTAAAAGCCGATACAAAATGAGGTAAAAAACCTTAAAAAGTGACTGAAACCCTGGCACATTGGTACCCATCTTAGAGTACTCAGCGAGAGCTATCCAATGAATACCAACAAGACAGGGTTTTGATGGTTTTTCAAAAATCTTTGCGTTCTTATGCTTTGGAGGAAAGTAGCCTCAGCATTGGAAGGGATAATTATACCCTCCAGCCTGCAGGACTACTCCTGAGGTAATAGTAACAGCTCCATCTAGACTCAGGCCTAAAAAAATAGTTGTTTGTTTCCTGTAACCTTACCCTCCCAACTCTCAATCAACATAAAACATGCATAAAACAAACATTTTTAGGCCTCATTATCCTACAACACAACCAACTCTCCTCTCGCGTGAGGCAAACAGGAATATCCACGGGGAAAAACAGCCACTTTCATTGTGATAAACGCAGACTGTGAACTAGATCTCCACGCCACTGTTCCGCAGACTGCCAATAACCAATCGTCTGGCTCCAGACTGGAGGTCCCTGCTTCTCCATAGAGAGGCCATCAAATCATGCTTTACAAGACATACCAGTTTTGAGAGATACTGGCTGGGCGATTCCATAGGAAAAATACTCAATACACAATAATTCACAAGTAAATCATTCCTACTTTTTCTAAGTCTCAAGAATTATAAAGAGGCACAGCAACTCCATAGCGGCGATTAAATGATGCTTTACGAGACATACCAGTTTTCAAAGATACTGGCTGGACGATTCCATAGGTTGCTCATGTACCTCCACCAGGGTCTTAGCCAGGATTTAGAAACTGGGTGCCCAAAATTGGCAATTGGGAAATTTTGGGGCATCCTTTTTTTCAAGGGTGACTAAAAAATACTCGGATTACAACCATAAACATATATTTACTTAATGAAATAAAGCATAGTGTCCATATACAATGCCATATGAATAATATGGATTTGAAAAACATTCAACTTTTTGCTTAAAATGGACATCTTTGAAAAATCCTCACCAAGGTTCTGTGTGTCCTGAAGGGTGATTTTAGAGAATGTGGGTGTCCGAATGACGCCCAGAAGGCCTCCTGCCTAAGACCATGACCTCCACATGTACACTGAGTTATGCAATAATTTGCCAGTAAATCATTCTTACTTTTTCTTAGTATCAAGAGATATAAAGTGGCACAAATTTTCTTAAATAATGTTCACGACTATTGACACCAAAAATCTGAGACTCATGCCAACTTTTCTGGGTATTCAGTACTATTAACATCAAAGGTCAAATGAAAGATAAGCACTTAACACAAAATGGACAATTCACTATGCAGACAACTGTGCTTTTCCTAAGGGTTCCTGTGTTAATATTTGACCCTCATTAGATGCAGTATTTATGGGGCAATATGATTGTATTACCTGCCTGGTAAACTGATTGGCAGTTTTGACACGTGCCAATCATGGAGATTTGCAGTTCCATTAACGTCACCATTACTGTCACAGTATTCCATTCAGCACCATAACCCAAACAAACCCACAACGCATAGCTGGAGTTAACACAATACACAAGATAACCCAGGGCTCAACATTAACTTTTGAAGTCACTTGCCAAGTAGGGCAGGTAAACTTTAATTTTTACCTGCCCGACACAATTTTGACCAGCCCTGCAATAGCTAAGGTGTGATGGAATGAACATGAAAGTGACTTTTCTATATGTACTATTACTTGTATCAATTAACTGCTTTCATGCTATAGCTTTATCTGTACTCTTAAAAAAAAATGGATTTCCCTTGTGTTATATAATCTCTGAAGCTACATGAGGTCTAGAAAAAAAAATTATTTGTTTTCTGTAACGGTCCAAAAAAAAAGGTATAGGTAGGTCGGTAAAAAAAATGTTTTTGGATTATCTTTTTGTTCAAAAATGTGTGTTTTATGCATGTTTTGCTTTAATTGGTAGTTGGGAGGGCGGGGATTTTTTTGAATAAAAACTTCTTAGGATAGGGTTACAGGAAACAAACAACTTTTTTAGGCCTGATGAATTCTTACCTGCCATGCAAAGCAGGCACACTGATTTTTACTTGCCCTTCAGCCATTTTGAAAATTTTGGAATAATGCATGTGAGAAATGGGTATATGCATGGTAAGATCATTGTATGTTCCAGTCAGAAAGATAACAAAGGATTACATAACATGAAAAAAGTCGAGTTTCTAAGATAATAGTAGCATGAATAATTCATCACAATTATGTTATTTTTTTCTGAAATTATGTAAACAAGTGTAACCGCTGGTTGAGTGAGTCATAGTGTAATTATGCCAGCACACAATGACATGCTAGTGTCACATGTACAAAGGTACAATAAAAACCAATCTAAACCTGTGACATTCATCATAGTTCATTACAAACATCTTTGCAAACATTTCATGCATGGCGTGCGTCCGTCATAATAACGTGACATCTGCACTATAGACAGCCCTGTTGTCAGGAAAGGGGAATGTTATAAGGCTTTAACCCTTCCAATGCTGAGGCTACTTTCGTCTAAAGCACAAGGATGCAAAAATCTTTGAAAACCATCTAAACCCTGTCTTATTGGTATTCATTGGAAAGGTCTCAATGATTACTGTCAGATGAGTACCCGTTTGCCAGGGTTTCACTCATTTTCCAGGTTTTTTGCATTATTCTGTTTGGCAAAAATGAGTCACCAGCAGCATAAAGGTTAAAAACACATAGAAAATGGGCCTCTTTCACTACATCTGGTGCCAGACAAAATCAATGCTGATAACGGACTGAACTGGGCGGGGCAGTTTTCTCCGGTGCGCCGCCTCCGCGTAACAATGAGACGGCACTGAACATGTGCAATGGCTGTGAAATCTTCATCCAGGCAGCAGGAGGATGAATATACCACACCTGAGTCTATTAACACAGACTGGCTCACATCCGGTCTGGAGCCAGGTAATAGGTACTACAGAATACACCTTGACTGAATACAAATCTCAAGAAATCTTAATTCTTTTTCCAAATATTGTATTAAATAAGACTCTGCCACACATCCGGTACTTACTACTACAGATAATACCTTTACTGAATTTGAATCTCAAAAAATCTTAATCCTTTCTCAAATATATCAGATTATACTCTGCATTACACCAGCATGGGGCCAGATACTTGCTAAAACAGTAAACGTCGTTAAGGAATTCAAATCTCAAGAAATCTCCAGATATATTAATCCTTTCACACAGTCTCAGATAATATTGTGGCTCATATTTCGCTTGAGGCTAGATGTTATAGCTACAACATAAAAAACTTTATTGACTTTGAATCTCAAAAGCATTGTCATCCTTCATATGATATCCCAGATAAGATAGTGGGTCACATGCAGCTTAGGGTTAGGGACTTGCCACTGTGAAAAACACCATCACAGAATTTAATTCTTTAGAAATCTTTCTTATTTTCACACAATTCCCAAGAAAATATAGTAACTGAAATACAATTTGGGGTTAGGGACTTGCCACCATTACAGAATACACCTTCATAGATTTTAATTTTCTAGGAATGACATGTCTATTTTAACATGATTTTCCTAGAATCAATCCATTGTTAGTCATTTCCTGGGAATAATCTTATTTCAAACTTGCATCATCCATCAGTATACATTATCAAAAAGGTTTGTTGTTATTCTCATCTTTGAGGATATTTGCCTATGTGTAATAGTAAAGCCAGTGTGCTTCCGGACTTTCTGATATATTTTGCTTATTATAGGCCATAATTATCTTGCATACCTACAAACTCACAGTGGCATACCATGTCAAAAACTGAACATTACCCAACAGGCAGTGTAGTAGTGCCATGGCAGTGAGAGAGACTATTGGGAAGCCATTAAGCCATTCACACTCAGAGTCACTGTAGAAAGTATCATCTGCTACTCTCATACTTTTGAAAAATAACTTGGGAATAAAGTAAAAGTTCACAAATAATTAGATCGAGAGTTATTGTATGGCTTATAACAAACATTTCTCCTTTAAATGTTTTACAGTAAATGCTTTTGTAAGTTAAGTTTTTCCACAATCGTCAGGACTCTTTTTGCAGCTCTGTGTGTTAATGGGTTAAAAACTAATAACTTCTTCATACGTCAGCCTCTTTCTCCAGCTGTTCACCCCTCAACCCATATCGGCCTCCTACCCCCCCCCCCCCCTGGTAGTGGGGTATTAAGTTATTAACCCATACTTGAGAGAAGCAGAAAAATGATGGCAGATTACTTAGAAGAACCCAACTAAAAATCACTTCAAACATTTGTTAATTTCTATTTGATATCTCAAAATCTTAACCCTATATATTTGATGGGCATTTGTGTAAGCCCACAACAGATTTGGTTATAAGGAACCCAGCCGTTTATTTGTCAGGATACCTGGCCAGGAGTCAAAAATCTCTGCCAAAATAGTCCCTCCATTCTCCAGCAAACTAACAAACAACAGACCTGTAACTCAGGACCCCTAACCATTCACATCTGGTGTACGTACACACTTTCTGACACATACAGAAATATCGCGATAGGAAAGTTATATTTTGAGAAACATTTGACTGAAACTTATTGATGCCATTTAGTTATAAAATGTTTCTTCCAATATTTTTACTCTATTTGATGAGTTATGTTCCAAGTTGTCAGATTGTGTGTGTGCGTCTCCTCCAGATACTAATGGGTTAAGCAGCTGTTACCACTCCGCACAGAACAAAACAAACCTTCATCACTCACAGTGCAGATATGTGTGAAGATGTACATCTGATACCTACATGGGTCGGCATGACAAAATACTGCTCTGGCCGAGTACTCTCAGATGAGTACCCATGTGCCAGGTTTTCAGTCAATTTTCAACTTTTTTGCATCATTCTATAATGCCAAAAATATGCATCCCCACCATAAATACTCACCGCAGCCAGAAGAAGCCTGACAATTTAGATGAAATCTTGCAGAAAAAAGCCAAGTTGGACAAATATTCAAAGGAGGAATGTTATTCAGAATAATACAAACAACTGTCCTTCAAATTTTTTGTAAAATCATTCTGAATTCAGAAGTTATCATCAAAAGTATCATGGCTCCAGACGACGGTTTCAGTGAATATTTTAACCATTTATGGGTGAAGACAATCCTGTGTTAAATTTGTGCAATATTTGGGGCAACATTCAGAAACACCCCAAAAATGCTACATTTATTAAGGTAAACAGAATGGCACAAGAGAGTCACTACCTAAAGCAGAGATGGACTCATTCATGAAAATTTCCAGCGAATCTCTTTTAAGCTTGAACGGGTGAAGACAATCCTGTGTTTTATCTATGTAATACTTGGAGCGACATTCAGAAACACCCAGAAAATGCTAAAAAGACATTTATTTAGTTTAACGGAATGGCACAATACCCCAAGCAGAGATAGACTCTTTGCTCAGATATGTGTTGCTGAGCTGTGTTTTATGTTTTGGGTGTATTTCCCATCTGTCTCTGAGGTCAACAGGGAGATTGGAGGATCTATCAACCATACCTGCTACTACACCACACTGTTTGGAAGGAATGTTTAGGGACTAGGAGCCTTATAGTCTAAGCTATGTGTTGCTGAGCTGTGTTTTATGTTTTGGGTGTATTTCCCATCTGTCTCTGAGGTCAACAGGGAGATTGGAGGATCTATCAACCATACCTGCTACTACACCACACTGTTTGGAAGGAATGTTTAGGGACTAGGAGCCTAGTCTAAGCTATGTGTTGCTGAGCTGTGTTTTATGTTTTGGGTGTATTTCCCATCTGTCTCTGAGGTCAACAGGGAGATTGGAGGATCTGTCAACCATACCTGCTACTACACCACACTGCTTGGAAGGAATGTTTAGGGACTAGGAGCCTAGTCTAAGCTAAGTGTTGCTGAGCTGTGTTTTATGTTTTGGGTGTATTTCCCATCTGTCTCTGAGGTCAACAGGGAGATTGGAGGATCTATCAACCATACCTGCTACTACACCACACTGCTTGGTCAACACAAGGAATGTCAAGTTTTTTAGAGACTAGGAGCCTAGTCTAAGCTAAGTGTTGCCGAGCTGTGTTTTATGTTTTGGGTGTATTTCCCATTTATCTCTGAGGTCAACAGGGAGGATCTCAGTAGGAATGCCAAGGACCTCTTTATGGGGCAGGGGGACATCTGGTTTGTGTATCTCACTATATCTACAACATACTTAACTATAAGGTCACCAACGGTATATATGTTGCAGCCCAACTTCCGATCCAGCCCATCTTAAGATGGGCCAAGCCCAACTTCCGATCGGAAGTTGGGCTGGATTTTGCTGGCCCATCTTAAGATGGGCTACCCAACTTCCGATGACCCAGATAATACAGTAGCCCAGCCCAACTTCCAATGGCAATGATTTTTTATTAAGTGTCCATCTAGAAGTCTATAGCTTTGTTCGAATATTTGTTTATTGAATAAGATGTGAATTTCATGAGGCAAATTACTTGCATTTTATTGTTAAATCTTTACTTAAACACTACTAATTCTTCTGATTATGCTGAAATTTGAATATAAGTTGATTACAGATTCTCTCCTCTCCTTTTGTAAAAAAGACTAGAAAAACAAAACAAAGAAATGATTATTCAAACACAACAGATTAATTTACACGTGTAATGTTTCTTATTGTGCTGGATTCCACCACCTGTTAATTGCAATCCCTGATTGATTACATTCTTTTCTGGCTTCTAGAATGAGTTAGGAAAGTTGTATATGCCCTACAATTTTTCAACCTGTCTAACAAAATATAAGTATCTATTACATTATTCATAATAGATGTCTTTAAAAGTATAAACATTTCATAATAATTAGCCAATTAAGGTAACATGGTACATCTATATTACTTTTCTTTATCTACATTCAGGATGAAGGGCTTCTTTCTGACACATCTTAATAAAGATCTCAATTTTAAAAGTTCAACGACCAGTTTTCTGATATACTCATTGCTCTTCAATATTTAAAAAAAAGGTTTGAAAAATAATTCAAACTAAAACATAAATATTTCTCTCTTTCCTCTTTTACTATTGACTAACAAAAAGATAACTTTTTCAACTGCTTCATCCAAAGTATAAAGTTGGCCAATCCAAGATCATAATGTCTAAATCTTACTAAATTTGGAACTGCCAAAATATATATATATATGTGTCTTTAGGTACAATACCAATTCTATCTGCATACACCTTTTCTCATATCAATTACAACGTGAACCATGTATGTTCATTTCTTACTACCTCACCTCATCTAGACACTATAAGTGCCTGCTCTGATGAATCTTGATAAAGGACGCAATGTTTTTGTAAATTCTGACATGTTTTTTGTCTATTTCTACTGTACTGCCAGTCACATGAACCTCCTCAATTAATGCAATTACCCTTATTTTGGCACACACATGACTATATGATTATGTCAAGAATTTGCAAGGGGTTATAAAGAATAGCTAAAAATACTAATAAAAAGCTTAAAGACAAGAAAAAAAATTCACTTTTCCCTTTTTGAGTCATTAGAAAAATACCATTGCTATTCCTTCATTCAAATTGTAAATGATTCATCATCTAGCTTACGTAATGTAAGAGCACACAACCCATAAATAACAAAGGTAGTATCGTGCAAATTATCTAATTGAATTAAATTTGAATTACATTAATTCTGAAAAAGCTAAAAATTCCATATATATGACTTTAATTTGTTGTTAAAACATGATTCTTTTATTTCCTTTTTCTGCTTACAATCAGCAATAATGTTTTGAGTAATCAGGTTATTCTAGCTACCCATTTCAATTTATTTCTTGGACTAATATTATCTTGTAATTTAAAGTGGATGCCCTATGAAAGAGTTGAAAATTCCATATTTAAAAGAGTGCAAAAATTCATATGAATATTCATGAAGGGTTACATCCTGGTATCTATAATGATCGGAAGTTGGGCCAAGCCCATCTTAAGATGGGCCAGCCCAACTTCAAATGACCTACATCCTGGTACCTAGAGATCGGAAGTTGGGCCAAGCCCATCTTAAGATGGGCCAGCCCAACTTCAAATGACCTACATCCTGGTATCTAAAGATCGGAAGTTGGGCCAAGCCCATCTTAAGATGGGCTAGAGGTCATCGGAAGTTGGGCCAAGCCCATCTTAAGATGGGCTACCCAACTTCCGATCGTAAGTTGGGCCAAGCCCATCTTAAGATGGGCCAGGATCGGAAGTTGGGCTGCAACATATACACAATTGGGACATTGTTATAGCCAGTATTTCTGGCATATCTCATACATCTACATCAAGGTCTAAACAACATCTAAACCACAAGCAGGGCTCCAAATTATGGGGTGCCAGGAGCCCAAGGATCCCTTAAAATTCTCTTGCGGCTCCCTCAGATTTCTGCAGGGAGCCCAAAGATGTACTGTTTTCTATACAGAACTCCTTTAGGTACCTTTTGAAGATGCAGCTGGGTTCCCTGAATAAAAAACTTAATTCCGAACCCTGATTGTTATAACCAGCATATCTGGAGAATCTCATTGAAAACAAGCTCAATAAACGGTAAATACACAATCTGAACATTGTTATAACCAGTATTTCTGGAGTATCTCATTGAAAACAAGCTCAATAAACGGTAAATAAACAATCTGAACATTGTTATAACCAGTATTTCTTGAGTATCTCATTCTAAACTGACAACAATGTCACCAATAGTAAATACATAATCAAATGTCTATTCAATAGGTAGTAATTCTTGTGTATCACATACATCTACCACTACATCTTAATTTGTATTTATTAATAGTTAGCTGCATGTATCCTTTAACCGTACACTCTACGCATAACAGGATGTATGTGTCCGTTTCCACATTTCAAATAGCAATCTAGAAACGATTAGAAACCGTATAAATAAGTGGATCTCTACTATAACATGCTCATCCCCATCTGTGCCGCACTAGTCATTTCCTGTTGTTCTCAAGAGGAGGTTTTTTCCCTGTTATACCAGGTAGCAGCTGGGGTACATCCTTATTCTACATAAGGGACACATATCAGGTGACATCTCCAAGGAATCACTGGGAGGATTTAATAGTGCTAGTAGTTAACCCATGCAGACTCAGAAGGAACACAATATTATCATCAATCATTATCATCTAATATATAATGATCAATCAATAAATCAATAATAATGATAATGATAATAATAATAATAATGATGATGATGATGATGATGATGATGATAATAATAATGATAATGATAATAATAATGATAATAATCTCCATAATTCTTATTATTAATAATATTAGTATCATTAATATTACTATTATTATTATTATTATTATTATTATATGTTTATTATAATTAATATCATCATTATTATCATTATATATATTATTCATATTCTTATTTTTACTCTCATATTCTCATTACAATCATTATCATAGTAAATATTATATCAATTATTAAAATCATCATCATCATCATCATCATCATCATCATCATCATCATCATCATCATCATCATCATCATCATCATCATCATCATCATCATCATCATCATTACAATTATCAGAATCATATTATAAAATGTATCCCATTTAAGTTGAAAATATAGAGAATAATAGGGTTGATACAAAACACGGTGAAACAAATGGGCCAGAACCTTACCATTAAACCTCAAGATCAAAAAGTCAGATGAATGAATTTTGAACAATATGAGTTTAAGCAGGAGGGCCTCTGTGTAATTTCTTTGATACGATGCATGGCAGTATTGTAGATAGATTGAGCACTCAGGGATATTAGCCCCCATCTGTGACCACCCCACCCTCCCTCAACCCACGGACCCAGTAGCAGCTTCAGCAGAGGCAACATTTAAAGAATAAAACCAAAACTGTATCAAGAAGTCAAATGAATGAATTTCGATTGCTCAGCTCAGCTCTACAGGAGGGTTTCTATGAAATTTCTTTGATGTATTGTAGATAGATTGAGCACTCAGGGATATTAGCCCCATCTGTGACCACCCCACCCTCCCTCAACCCACGGACCCAGCAGCAGCAGCTTCAGCATTGTGCCTCTCATATTTATCCCATCTGTCCAGGCAGCTTATTAGATTAGTGTCCGCGCTACTGTGAGACAATCACTTAACTATCTCCCTCCACCAGACTCTCTGTCTGCGGAAACATCTGTGCCACAAAGTTACAATCTTAACACTATCATACCTAACTGGGTACAGCACCCTACTGGTATCATACATATTAGTGCTGGGACTCGGCCCAAAAAATGAACTCAAGCACTCGCAAAAAACAAAAGACCAAAACTCGAATCCATATCGAGTTTTACAGCCACAGTGACAAGATATTAAGGCGAATGATTTAAAACAATATTGCACCTCGGCATACGCCAGCACATGCCAGATTTATAAGAATTGTTAAAAGTTATCCGCCAATCTAACAAAGAGTTGCCTGTATTCTTAGTGCTACCAGTCCCCCATTGGACTAGATAGAACATATACGTCCCTAGCACTCCCTGGTGCAGGCAGGGATGGTTATGTCAACAATGTCACAGTTAATCATACCTCTATAAACTAGTACACAACATCCCTAGCACTCCTGGTGCAGGCAGGGATGGTTATGTCAACAATGTCACAGTTAATCATACCTCTATAAACTAGTACACAACATCCCTAGCACTCCCTGGTGCAGGCAGGGATGGTTATGTCAACAATGTCACAGTTAATCATACCTCTATAAACTAGTACACAACAACCTTCACCCTCATAACCTACAGGAGTGGCAGGGACACCATAATGATGCTAATTGTGTTATTTTGGTGCAAGCTGACAGATCAACTATTGTTCGTTTTATTGCCTTCACAAAGGTGGCCTTGGAAGAGTGCCCCTAAATACTCTAAAATAACATCATTGACATCAGTCCGAGCACAAAACCCCATCAACCCCCAAAAAGGACTTAGCCCATTAATACTTAAAGAGTTTATCTAGGAATTGTTTTCTGGGTCTAGGATATTTTTGGCAATAACTTTGGAATTGAGAATGCTTTTCCAAAATATTTCAAGGAGATGTTCTGAGCCATGATAACAGCTCTTCTTGAAAATTACTGTCATTCATGGTCTATAGCTATGGGGGCTATATGGTCAATTCCGGGTACCGAATGCTTCACAAAAAACAGACTATGAGATAGCAAACACCTAAAAGACAATATACCCGGTGTTCCTTATTATGTTATTTTAGTTACCCTTTATTTTGTATTTTGTTCATAAGTTCTATATCTTGTTTTGTAAGTCACTTAGAAGATATAAGTCACTAAAGATATAGCATAAATTTACAAACATTTGAAGGCAGTTGTAGGCCGAGTTTTGACACATGTCCTACATTAAGATTGGACCCCAATGTTATGATATAATATAAGATAATATGGACCATCAAAAACTCCTACCACCCTATTTGAAATGGAGCAGCATAACCTAAATGAACTCATCATAAATCCAAAGGTGAATATTATGAATGGTTACCATAGCA
>OZ012692.1:205617-341672 GCA_963942565.1 Maea johnstoni | reverse complement strand
AAAATACTTCTACCGTCTGCCACCAGGTGGCGTTTTAATGGTTCAAATTTTATCCACCAGGGATAATTTAGTTTACACACTAGGGGAAGTTAAATTAAGACTATGACATAGCACCAATTGAAATGTATGTTGAAACTTTAAACACTGAATCCACACATAGTACAATATAGGTTATACTTATCACAGATTTGTATATTCAAGCTTAAGATTCTTCAATATACTGGCACACACTCTATTTCACATATATAGCCAGCTTGAATATTTATAATACAGTCTGATAAGACTCGGCAAGTTTTTTGGTAAGTGAGCATCATCCGATTATAAATAAGAATTGCTCAAGCATAATTTATTTCAAAAACTATCATCAGCATCCCTAAGTGTATTAGCATATCAAATATTAATGAAATCTGGTGACCGGTTGCAGAGAAATTAGGTAAACAAGTTTTTTGGTAAGTGAGCATCATCAGATTATGAATAAGAATTGCTCAAGCATAATTTTTTTCAAAAACTATCATCAGCATCCCTAAGTGTATTAGTATATCAAATATTAATGATTTCAGACCTCAAAATTGCCTATAGCATAGAATTAGAAACCTGATTTTCCTCAATAGTCTTTTGTGTTTCTAAACAGTTTACAAAATTGGTTACCAACACGTCTACTAAATACAAGATTTCTAGAGTTGACAAGTTGGTTTTATTAGACTACCTTTGTGGGCACCCCCATACAACGTTTTATTGATATCTAGTGCTCGCCGGCCGAGAAAAATGATGGACAGTGTTTCTTTCTTCTAACAACAACAAAGATACTACAGAAAAAATAAACAACCACACTGATTATAAACGAGCAAAAATAATCATAATCGCAAACTCACTGACAAAACTGGCTGAACGTAAGTATACATAAACAACTCCGTTTTCGATAGACATTACAGAAATTTTAGTAAAATACGTTCCTTTTCCAAAAATCCAAAACTGAAAGGGTATCTTTTTAATTTTCATATCGTCTGTATAATGGCGTCCGTCCCTTTGTTTACTGGATGTTTAGTCATGCGCACGACGCCCTGTTTGGTGATCACTTAGTTTTGGTAACCACCGCTAGATGGCGAACGCATGCATGTTGCAAAATTACCGTGTCGCAACCTTGGCGCAAATATTCTTGTGTCGCATTTTTTGAGGCTGCTGGCGCAATATTTTGCGACAATGCGACAGCTTGGACAGCCCTGTTTATGATTTGTTACAAATGGCAATGCTACAGTCAAAACAGGCAGTGCCCTTTTCAACTATCAGTATAAGCTTAATCTCTTTTATGTCTCGAAGGCTCCCCTTGAACTTATCTGAATACTGTGATCAACTTAATAAAACAAGATATATTTCTTGTAAACCCAATGATGAGAAAATCCAAGGTTTATAAGAATGCATAAAGATAATACCAGATGACTTTAAAATATCTAATCCTGGATAAATTGTGAAGAAAGTAGCCTCAGCAACAGAAGGGGTAAAAAGATTCTATCTCTACATGATAGATGTAGCGCAGAGGAGTATGTTGAAATTCAAGATCTGACTAACTCTCAATGCCCTCTCAGCAAATTTCATGAGACTGAATTTCATGAGGTCAAAGTTTATGAGTGTGCCATTATTTAGGTAACAATGTAACCTTTTCACCAACACAAAGGTCCCAATCTCAGGTTGTTGTTAGCATTAGGCAAGCACATAAAGCTATATAAAGCTTATAAAAGCAGAGATGTACTCAATCATGATCTATAACACAAAATGCCACTCACTAAAGGTTCTATGTAACAAAAGTTCAAACAACACATATTGGACTGAATTCGTGAAAAATTTATGCAACTAGCTAACTTAAGCTCAACAACTGGTTCCAAGCAGGGAATTTCATATCATAGGGGGAAAGCGTAAGAATTTTTTCTCCATTTCAGAACCTAGCCTTTTTTCTGAAAGAAGGCCTTCTTTGATATGTATAATTCACTTGGACTAATTGTGTATTGCAGTCATTGAGTGTTTTCCATATCAGTATTCTGTTGGTGGCATGAATTTTTTCTCTATTTCAAGACCTGGCTTTTCCTTTCTTTTCTGAAAGGTCCTGTATGGTGTGTATAATTCACTTGGACTAATTGTGTATTGCAGTCATTGAGTGTTTTCCATATCAGTATTCTGTTGGTAGCATGAAGAGGAGGCAGAGGGCTACAGACCACGTTGCAGGGAGCTCATCTGCTCAAATCCCCCTGCGATAAACTAAAGACGGGTCCAGACTCCGCTGAATGACTCACAGCCCCCTATCAGCAATCAATATTAGTCACTCCCCCTTGCAATAAAAATTGACAGCGAAAAAACCCACAGATAATGTAGATCAGCACTTAGAATTGCCCCCTTGGCAAAGTGCCCTTAAACAAGCAAACGGCGTTGCCATGGAGACGCGACTGAATATCAAAATTACGTAACAAAATTGCCTGGCTTCATATTTGGACTGTGCAGTAAAATTTGTAGAAATTCCTGTGGAACAGGATGGTTGCCATGGTAACAGACAGATATATTAGCATGAGATATGGGGCTCAGACATCAGAGAAAACAGAGGTCTACTCACAGGCCACTGTCAGGAAGCAAGGCCGACAAGATCAGCAGATTGATAAGACCAGTGTATACAAATATAATAGCTACATGAATACTCAGATTTGACACATGTGTGTGTGTGTGTGTGTGTGTGTGTGTGTGTGTGTGTGTGTGTGTGTGTGTGTGTGTGTGTGTGTGTGTGTGCAGGGCTTGACACTAACAGTGAACCGCTGGCCCCTGGCCAGTAAAAATTCCCCAAAATGGCTTCGGACCAGTAAAACAAAACCTTAACTGGTCCTACAGGGCCAGTAAACATTTGGGGACATTCTTATCAACAAGTTTCCCCTCAAGAATGTCTCCAAATGTTTTTGAAATAAATGAAAAGAAAAGAAATAAAAAATAAATGTTGTCAGAGAATTTTATGCCATGTTTCATCTTGTTATGTTAAAAATAAATTGTAGGACCATTAAAAAATTTGCAGGACCAGTAGATCCTAGGTGTTACTGGTCATACAGGGCCAGTAACATTTTGAGTCAGCATTGAGGCCTGGTATGTCTGGTGGAATACCCAAGGTTATATGTTAGGTTCTCAATTGTTTGTTGCCTTAACCCATTCACACTCAGAGTTACTCCAGAAAGTATCGTCTGCTAGTCTCATACTTTTGGAAATAACTCGAGTATAAAGCGAAAGTTCATAAAATATTTGAAGGAGAGTTGTTGTTTAGCTTCTGATCAACATTTCTCCTTCAAATGTTTTCCAAAAAATGCTTCTGTAAGTATAATATTTCACAAATCGTCAGGGCTTTTTTGGCCGTTCTGAGTGTTAATGGGTTAACCTCACTTACATCTCAGAAATCTCAAAATTATTAAGGGTTAAACCCTACTTGCATATAAAAAGGGTCCTAGGGGATAAGGTAGAATAATTGATAACACATGATAATCAAAGACTAATTCACTGTAGATGAGTACCATCATGACAATTTGCGTGAATGATTGAACTTGGGCCATGACAAATCCTAATCTAGGATTGTAAGACTAGCAGTTATTCAGAGCCACAAATGAGTCTGAGATTGATTCAACTTGTAGCATGAATGGTATAAATGATGAGCAAGAACGATCTTCTTCGAGAGCAAATCTCTTCTATCCATAAGCTGAATGGATGAAGACTGTCACAATGCTCACTCTTTGCTCACAGTGCACATGAATTACAGTCGAAATACAGAGACCATTCTCCCTGTAGAGCAAATCTCTTCTATCCATAAGCTGAATGGATGAAGACTGTCACAATGCTCACTCTTTGCTCACAGTGCACATGAATTACAGTCGAAATACAGAGACCATTCTCCCTGTAGAGCAAATCTCTTCTATCCATAAGCTGAATGGATGAAGTCTGTCACAATGGTCTCTCTTTATTCACAGTGCACATGAACTATAGCCAGAATAACGGCCAAGACCCATCTTGCTCAAGAGCCAGATATCCATCTCCCTCTCAGGCAGAATAATTGGTTCCTGAACAGACACTGCCCAGAAAGCCTCATGAAAAACATATCACTGCAACTGAATAAGAGGTCTCTTAACCCTTCCAAGGCTAAGGCTACTTTCATCCAAAGCACAAGGACGCAAATATGTTTATAAACCATCCAAACCCTGCCATGTTGGTGTTCATTGGATAGCTCTCGCCCAGTACTCTCAGATGAGTACCCATTTGTCAGGGTTTCAGTCATTTTTCAGTTTTTTGCATCATTTTGTATTGACCAAATTAGCCACCAGCAGTATAAAGGTTAAAGTATGCTACTGCTCTCTATCCCTCAAGCACTCAATGGGAGAAAGGCATTCAGCCCATACTTCTATTACTGGCAATCTAATATCACTCTACTTCCAATAAAAGGACCAGGCTTCTTAAATGCCTATGCAATAGATATAAGTTGAAATACAAGATGTATAGTCTGCATTTAAATCAATTAGACAGTCCTTTCACACCGCATTCTCAGATAACAAGATAGAGAAAGCTGAATATCAAGGCAAAACGGCACACTGATTCATTTACACTTAAATCCTTATCAATATGCAAATTTTAAATCAGTCTCAATAAGGTTTATTTAACTGGATATTTTAATCATCAAAAATACAATACAATAAATTAATCATTTCCCAAGTCTTGAATTGTTAAAAAAGGTTATTTGATTCCAAACTTCCTTAGTCATAAATATCTTTTGAAAAAAGCATAGAAATAATTGGAGGAGAAATATTGATCAGGACCAACCAACAAATCTCATTTTAATATTTTGTAAATTTGATTTTAATTCTTATTATCATAGATCCAAATGGCACGCGGCATGGAGATTCTCAGGCATGAAAGGGTTAACTGTTCAATTAATAGTCAACAAATCTTATGTACCAAAGAAGGGGACAAAGTAGCTCAGTTGGTTAGGTGTCGGACTAGTAATCAGAGGGTCGCTGGTTCAATTCCCGGCCGCCCCAGGCACTTTGGTCTGTTCTTGGGCAAGGCAGTTTATTCCAAATTGCTTCAGTCTACCCAGCTGCAAAATGGGTACCTAGCATAAATAAGGCAGTGCTTAGAGTGTGTGCGCTATATGCTGCCAGTTGCTCTGGAATATCCCCCAGGGGATTGAAATGGTTTCTGTGTGTACAGTGCCTGCTAGGGGAGGAAGGTCGTGTGAGCACTTCGGTGGATACAAGACTATAAACCGAATACCTTTACCTTTACCATCACAGAATGGAACATCAGTCTGAACACTTGGGGATCAGGGCAAAGATATTCACAGGTCTTTCCACAAAGTATAAGACACAGTTGGGACCTTGAAATTCTGTTCAAATCCATGAGCTGTTCACAATGAGAGGTTTCACTGTACAAGTCAAATATGAATTCATAGTACCATTCATTCAATTTTCTCTGGTAACGTTGGCACTGCAGTATTGAAGGAACTATGAATAATTGACAGCAGCACCATAATTACATTTCTCATATACAATTACAATCATTTCACAGCTGTCAACAAGGTGGATGTAAATCATGTAATTAAACTTTATGCTGCTTAGTGGCTAATTTCGTCCATACAAAATGATGCAAAAAACCTGAAAAATTACTGAAACCCTGGCACATGGGTACTCATCTGAGAGTACTTAGTGAGAGCTTTCTAATGAATACCAACATGACAGGGTTTAGATGTTTTTCAAAGATCTTTGCATGCTTGTGCTTTGGATGAAAGTAGCTGTAGCATTGGAAGGGTTGAATACCTATTCTCATTGGCTCAGCATAGTAACAGACTACGGGGCATTTCTCAATGTCACTACATCTCTACATTACACATGGAAAATGCGAATAATTGACCTCAAAACCATGGCTACAAATTAACTCCTAAATCACACAGAAATCACCATGAAATTACTTCAATTATTAAGTCAAGTCAAACAGCAGTCGTGAACAAGCTAGCACCTGAGGCCTCGAACCTCCTTGACGTTTTCTGCTTAAACATCTCTTCAGGAGAAATTACCCAGGATTCCCTGTAAAGCGGTGGGGATAATGCGATAATGTGCGCCTGGCATGTGTGTCCTGCGGTAACTGGTTACATTAACTGCTGATTACGGCAATTTATAGCGGACCGATCCACGTCGTCATACTTCCTACATTGGTCTACGCCAATTAACCCTATAACCATATCAGCAACCCATTGGCGGGAAATAAAATAAATATTGCCTATATATTCAAACAATTTACATTGGAACTTGAACAAATATGTGTTGTTTACATACCGGTGAACAAAATTTATGCAAATCCTAAAAAATAATCCATTCAAGCCCGCAGTGGACAGAACTACACTGGCGATATTATTCTTTCAAAAGCACATTTTGAAAATGTATTTGAAAGAAAAATGTTGAAATGATTCATAAGTTAAAATGAAACCAATACTTGAGCAGAGTACTATTTAGGCTATTATTCCTACATTTTATACCTCACTACCTTCACTGTGCGATCGCTTCTGCCAAAGAGTTTATTTTACTACTCAAAGATGTTGCTTCAATATAAATCAACATAACATACTTTTATTATAGATACTTGCTAGTTCTGTTTAGGTTCATCACTGGACATAGTTACCAAAGAAAAGAATAAATTGAAATCTTGATCACCTAACTCTCTAACGCTAGGTTGAGTTTGGGATGTTGCCCAGGCCTGTTGACACCATATACTACACCCTTTGGAGAAATGGCTGGCAGTGAATACCAATCTTGCCATGCTTTCATCTCATAATCATAAGCCACACTAGAGACTACTTTCTGTAACTTATTACTACCCACAGGTAACAGCCACACCTGCCCGCCGCCCAGCCCTCAGCACAGAGATCAAAGGGAGGCATCTCTTTGATGTTGGCAGAGACTCGTTAAGGTGTCACAGGTAGACTATCTGGCCACACCTTCACATGGTGATACAACACACCAGGGAGGGCAATATCATGATATATTCATTACAATTAGGGTTCAACGACAGGTGAAATTAACACATACTTCCTTTCAGTTTAATTTAAGACTGATGTTTGTAATGCTTTATTTCAAATATCATGATATATTCATTTCAATTAGGGATCAACGACAGGTGAAATCAACACATTGCCCATATGTTACCCTTGTGAAATAAAGATTATTACTATTATTATTATTATTATTATTATTATCATTATCATCATCATTATTATTATTATTATTATTATTATTATTATTATTATTATTATCATCATTATTATCATACTTCCTTTCATTTTAATCTAAGGCCCAACAAGTGTCTGTTTCAACTTCTGATGTTCGTAATGCTTGATTTCAATGATCAGGCCAACTATCCCTTAGTTGTTGGGTTGAAGATTTCATGATAGAATTATTTTGGTCTTCCATTTTCATTGAATCTCACACTTATCCAAAGTAAACTGAGTTCGAAGGTATAGCAGATAGACGAAAGATTCCAATATTATGTTCCCTTTTAAAACCAGAAACTAGCAAATGTGTATTTCTAAATGAAAATTGCAAAACAATCCATTCGATAAAGTGGCTATAAAAGACCATACTATCTGTATTTGGAAATCATCTAAATTGAGAGAGGCTAATCAGAGCTTAACCTGCAACTCTCCCTCAAACTGTTGGTGTATATTCATTCATAATCCTTAAGCTATATTCAAAAGCAAAATGTATACATGTATTTCCAGATGCTTTTTTAAAGGGGCCTCCAGGCATGGAAAGAAATTGATGGCACTTTAACTCAATGTCCATGTTTTGAATCCTAACAATTCCTTTCTGTTGCCTTGACAGCATTGGCATGGCAACCAATGACACACATGCATCTTTTCTTTACAATGATAAAGCAAAATTCAATTCAAATAATACTGTTTTTTCACTTTGACTATAACCACTGAGCATGTATATCTGCTTGAGGCAAACCTCTACAGAGATACGGCTAGCTCTGAGCATATCCCTGTCTCCGGTAAATGACAAAGGAATCAATATCTATTAGCTGTGTAAAGTATCCTGGTTTGTCTGAAACAAGAAAAAATCTTGCTTTTGGCTTGCATCAGGTATTGGGTTGCCTGTCTGAGAAATGACGCCAAAATCCATATATTCTTCTTCTCCTTACAGGAAATAACCTGGCCAACGTGTTTACCAAACATTGATCCAAATATCAACATTTATCAAAATGGATATTTACTCCTTAGGTAGTCATGGAATGATTTGTCAGTCTCTTTTGAGGAATACTAGCTACGTACCGCGCAGTATTAACCCTTCCGATGCTTAAGGCTGTGATGCTGGTGACACACTCAAAATAAGACGACTCCTAGTTTAGCACTCCTGTACCCTTTCTAACAATAGTTATCTAATCCCTGAGGTCTTGGTGTTTCAAATATACGTTTTCTTTAACTTACCTGCTTGAGCTGACCTCAATGTAAATACAGTTTTAATTTTACAGTGTTTTACCTCAAATGAGGTTTTCTTGATCAATAAAGGTTCATTTGATTTATAAATACCATACATGTCTGCGAAATATACTAAGCTAGGGCAACTGAAAGGCAAATTTGGAGTTCCTGCAAGAGAATACCTTATAGCACGCGATTTTGGTGGGAACTTTTACTTGAGAAAGTAGGTCACTATGGTCAGACATGTTGACACAATGGTCAGACATGTTGACCTACTTTCTCAAGTAAAATTTACCATATGCCAGGGTTTCAGTCATTTTTAAGGTTTTTTGCATCATTTTGTATTGGCCAAATTAGCCACCAGCAGCATTAGGGTTAAGACATATTTTACATGAAATCTATATCTGTTAAACTTATGGCAGGGTACCATAGCACCTGATATATATATATATATATATATATATATATATATATATATATATATATATATATATATATATATATATATATATATATATATATAATTATATATATATATATATATATATATATATATATATATATATATATATATATATATCAGGCCCAATAATTCCAGTTATAACAGATAATATATTGCTAGACCTAGTCAAACTGCACCTTGCCCAACCTCAGACCACATCTGACTCCCATAGCTGAGTCGTCCACAGCTTTGCCACAGATTACTCCCTAATCTCATACTACTGATAAAGGTTCCAGGGCCTGCCCCAAAAGCTGGATGGTCTAAGGCATTGCCATTGAATGGTTACTGTCTCTCACCACAGCCCTGGTTATATTTTTGGCATGTGAGCAAATTGGGGTTTAGCCATAATTTTCCTGACTACAATAGTTTCCCCCACCATTGACAGCTGGATAGTAATTATCAAGCCTCAATATGGCAGATAAAGTGATAACAAACACAATTCTAAATCCAACCTCAAATAACAAAATGACACCATTTTACATTATAAATTAAGTTAAATCATATAACCAAAATTTGGAATAGCAAAATGATACCAAAATACTGGTAGCCATAATCTTACCCTATGGCCTAGTAAGACTTATAAGAGTTTATATGTTATTTGTCCTCCATAATCCTTTTCAAATCTTACTAGTCTGGGCACCTCTAGAGATCAGTTCAACCTGCCAGTAATTCCTATATATTTACATGTAGAAATATTGACAAAACTGAGGATAGGAGGTGGTGAAGGGTTAGACCATGACTAATGGGAGTTGGGGAGGGAGAGAGAGTGGAGCAAGGGAGAGTGGTACACAGATATTCCAGGCTAGCAACCTTTAATGCAAACATCTAAACCCTGTCCTGTTGGTATTCCTAGGAAAGCTCTCGTTGAGTACTCTCATATGAGGACCCATGTGCCAGGGTTTCAATTATTTTTCAGGTCTTTTGCATCATTTTGTATTGGCTAAATTAGCCACCAGCAGCAAAAGGGTTAAAGACATGACTAATGTGGAGTTGGAGAGAGAGAGAGAGAGAGTGGAGTAAGGGAAAGTGGTAGACAGATATTCCAGGCTAGCACTACCAAGGCAGGAAATTACCCGCCTACAATACAAACATTCCATAGAAAGGTCAGCGTCTCGGGCTCGGCATTTACCAACTAACTGCCAGTCTTCAAGTACGATTCAGTCATTCTAGAGCACATTATATTCTATGACAGGCTATTACTCATATGCAAAGGACCAATTTACCAAAGTCCAATAAAATGTTCTTATTAATGACAGTAAGTAATTCACACAGTGACTTGATATTCAACTGATAACATCCGACTGCTTCAGCTCCCTTTACATACTAGGCGTAGAAAAATCCCTACCCTAAAGTTTTTTCTGCCCTTCCGACGCCCAATCAACATAAAACATGCATAAAACACATTTTTGAACAAAAGAATAATCAAAAATTTTATTACTAAATCTGTAGACAAACATTTCTTGTGAAAGAAAATTCTCTGCTTTGAAAACCTAGAGTTCCCCTAAATTTCTTGATTCATTAAGGTTTTGAATGTTTAACAATTACCCATTGATGCCTGTAGCACCCAAAACATCCCAACTTTTTTGGTAAGGCCACTCCAATTTAATTACTTGTCTTACAAGCTTTTTTTGGAAAAAAAATCCTGTCAGACTCCAAAATAAAAGAAAAAAAGTCACCTTTGGTGTCTTATGGACGAAAGTGGTTTTGAAATTTTCTGTCAGACTCCAAAAAAAAAAAAGTGCAAGTTTTAAGAATATTCTTTGTAAGGGTGATTCAATCAACTACAGGAAGCTATCATTGCTGTAGTAGAGCCTCAGACTTGAGGAGGTATACCTCCCACCCTTCAGGTTACAGGGATTAATTGATTGATTGATTTTATTTAGTTGAGAATAGGCTGGTAGAAACATATCGCTACCAGTCCTAGTCGTCAGACTCTAAAAAAATAAAAATAAATAAAAAAAGTCACATTTTTCAACTTCTTTTTTTATTCCAAAATGGCTCATTTCCTACCTCCTGAGCTCGTAAGACAAGTAAATAAATTGGAGTGGCCTAAGGCATAAAAAAGGTGCTTGTTTCCTGTAACCCTACCCTAACAAGTTATTACTCAAAATAATCCCTACCCTCAAGTTTAAATGTCAGAGATATTTCCGGGCCTGAATGGCTGTCAATGGTTGAGATGTTTGACTATTTTGGTGACATCTCTCTCACAAAAGGAATTTTCAGAAAATATTTCAAGGAGAAATGTTCATCAAAATCCAACTAACAACTTTTCTTCAAATGCTTTTCTGAATTTTGTGTAATTCTGAAGTTATTTTGAAAAGTCTTATAGAAGCAGACGATCAATATCAGAGATATTTCCTGGCCTGAATGGTGTCGAGGTTCAGAGGGGGACCTGCAGGAAATGAGTTGCTCCTATCACAGGGAAACATACTACACAATGTTAACCCTTATGCTGCTGGTGGCTAATTCTCTTCCAGCACAAACTGTTGCAAAAAAGCTGAGAAATGCCTGGCAAATGGGTACTCGTCAGAGAGAGCTCAGAGAGAGAGAGATATCTAATGAGTACCAACATGACAGGGTTTACTGTAAAACTGGTAATGTTTGCGTGTAGTAAATATTGCGTTTTTTTCATTTTCTCTTTTATGCGTGTTTTAATCAATGCGAATCTCCATCTACGTCAGATATCTGAAACAGAAGGGACAGATTTATGCGTGTTTTAATTATTGCGTCCTCATGCATTCGCATTAAAACGCAATAATTAAAATCACGCAATCATTACCAGTTTTACAGTAGATGGTTTTTAAAAAATCTTTGCATTCCTGTGCTTTGGACGAAAGTACCCTTAGCATTGGAAGGGTTAAGAGCCTGTTGTAGCCTACATGTGGCCTACCCTCCCTTCACTGCTATCTACAGCTTAACACTCACTGGCACCGCAGACAACCTCACTACTTCATCATTTCCTGCTGACACAATTCTACAGCTTAACACTCACTGGCACCACAGACAACCTCACTACTTCATCATTTCCTGCTGACACAATTCTACAGCTCAACACTCACTGGCACCACAGACAACCTCACTACTTCATCATTTCCTGCTGACACAATTCTACAGCTCAACACTCACTGGCACCACAGACAACCTCACTACTTCATCATTTCCTGCTGACACAATTCTACAGCTCAACACTCGCTGGCACCACAGACAACCTCACTACTTCATCATTTCCTGCTGACACAATTCTACAGCTCAACACTCACTGGCACCACAGACAACCTCACTACTTCATCATTTCCTGCTGACACAATTCTACAGCTCAACACTCACTGGCACCACAGACAACCTCACTACTTCATCATTTCCTGCTGACACAATTCTACAGCTCAACACTCACTGGCACCACAGACAACCTCACTACTTCATCATTTCCTGCTGACACAATTCTGACTATTTCAATTTCCTACTAAACCAAACTCTTTTATTCTTTTTTCTTATCTGCTGCTTGAAACCAAACTCTTTTCTTTTTTCTTATCTGCTGTTTGTCCATAATGCTTTCAGTGAACCTCACAGGTACTGAAGTATGTTAATTACCACACAGAAAAAGTTGACATTGTATTCGTATTCACATAATTGATCAATCATAATATCAAACATAGTAATTGGACTGGTGAAGGTGTTGAATAAAATGTGGAAAAAATGAAAGCACTATTCACTGAGGCCTAAAAAATAAATTGTTTGTTTCCTGTAACGGTCCGGAAAAAAATAGGGTAGGTAGGTCGGTAAAAATATCTTTTTTGCATTCTTTTTTTGGTCAAAAATGTGTGTTTTCTGCATGTTTTACGTTGATTGGGAGTTGGATGGGCGATAAAAACTTTAGGGTAGGGATTTTTTTGAATAAAAACTTGTTAGGGTAGGGCCTGATGTTTCCATGTGTGGCAGGCAATGCCTGTAGCACCAATAACTATATTGTAAAATCTTTATAATCTGAGCATTTTACAGAATATATTTATTAGAGATATTTCCAGATAAGTCAAGGCAATCTCCATGCACGAATAGGTTAATTGTCAACTTGACCTGTACCTACACCAGGCTAGTTGCCCTTGGCATGTGTTTTCATTTGAAATAACTATTGATAGGATAGGATGTAGTTGTTTTGGTAGCCTAGCTTACTAGAGCTGGCTTATTCTTTACCAACTAGTCATTATTTTGTGACTAGTCAAGTCATTATAGTACTTTTCAGATTTGCCAGATGGTAGCACTGCTGAATTCTCTCATGGCTGTTAAGTTGAATACCAATAACAGACATCTGGTGTGGAAATTACGAACTAAACTGGACTCAGCAAGCACAGTGAAGTTATAAAGACAGCAAGCATTATAAGAGAGCAAGCAATATTCAGAAATACAAATGTATTCAGCCTGGTATTGAGGCTATTGTTTTAGTTGCATGGACACAGTCCCAACAGCACAGGAATGCATAGATGAATTATTTAGGGGCTCACTTGTATTTTGGAGCATTGACGTCCCACAATGTATAATCAATACACTAATTACTAATACAACAAAACTACCCTTATAAAGGGTGAGTGGAAAGGGTATTAATAGGTGAAGTACTATTGCAACCTCTTAGTAAGGTTACAGACATTGAATTTGATTGTTTGATAAATACAGAAAAGCTAAAAAACTTAATTTATTCATTTATTTTTGTTTTTATTTTTTAACCTTTTTATTTGAAAACCTTAAATACTTGTTACAGGATAAAACCAACCCGACCAGCAGGTTCTGTACTCTCCAATATTTCCCCAGCAGGTGTTGTACCTTCACCAATGACAGATCGCTGCCCGTAAGTATTCATTTGCTCCCTGCTCCCATAAATACAGAAAACCTAAAAAACTTTATCTTAATTTTTTTTACCTTTTTATTAAAAAAACTAAAAAGATTGTAACAGGATAAAAACTAAACCGCCCAGCAGTTTTTGTACTCAATATTTTCCCTTCATTAGCTGACTTTATTTATGAGGCTAGCAGGTGTTTTACCTTCACAATGACAGATCGCGGGCCATGAGTATTCAGCTGCTCCCTGCTCCCAGGGGCAGAGTCAGAACAGCAATCACCAACATGATGAACACTCCTACGTAAACAAACACACTGTAATTTGCTACATGTCGGCGGCCTTGGCTTTTTCAGTATTAGGCCTAAAAATTGTTTGTTTCCTGCAACCCTATGATAGTATCCTTACAAGTTTTTTACTCAAAAGAATCCCTACCGTAAGTTTATTTTGCTACATGTCGGCATTGGCTTTTTCAGTATTGGGCCTAAAAAATTGTTTGTTCCTTGTTACCCTATCCTTACAAGTTTTACTCAAAAAAATCCCTACCTAAAGTTCAGTTTGCTACATGTCAGCGGCCTTGGCTTTTTCAGTATTGGGCCTAAACAATTGTTTGTTTCCTGCAACCCTATCCTTACAAATTTTATTTTAAAAAATCCCTACCTAAAGTTTAGTTTGCTACATGTCGGCCTTCACTTTTTCAGTATTAAGACCAAAAAATTGTTTGTTTCTTGTAACCCTATCCTTACAAGTTTTTACCCAAAAAAATCCCTACCTTAAGTTCACTTTGCTACATGTTGGCCTCGGCTTTTTCAGTATTAGCCCTAAAAATATTGTTTGTTTCCTGAACCCTTTCCTTACAAGTTTTTACTCAAAGAAATCCCTACCTAAAGTTTAATTTACTATATGTCGGCTTTGACTTTTTCAGTATTAAGACTAAAAAATTGTTTGTTTCTTGTAACCCTATCCTTACAAGTTTTTACTCATAAAAAACCCTACCTTAAGTTTACTTTGCTACATGTTGGCCTCAGCTTTTTCAGTATTAAGACTAAAAAAATTGTTTGTTTCTTGTAACCCTACCCTAGTAAGTTTTTACTTTAAAAAGTCCCTACTAAAGTTTTTTCCGCCCTTCCAACTATCAATCAACATAAAACATGCATGAACACATTTTTTGCCTTGGCTTTTTCAGTATTAGGCCTAAAAAATTGTTTGTTTCCGGTAACCTTACCCTCACAAGTTTTAACTCAAAAAAAATCCATACCTCAAGTTTTTAGCTCCTTCAGACCATTACTGGACACAAACAATTTCACTTAAGGCCTTACAGCATGCAGTTTGGAGCTGGCTCCAGGCAGTTATAACACAGGTCAGGTGGACCAGGTCTCAATTAAATGAAAAGCCTCAATAATTCACTTTGTTAACCCAGTAGTGGTATTGATTATTGTTATTGGTTCTGTGTGCAGTGGGGCGGAACAGTGACTCGCTGTGTACAGCACCACAGCTAGACAGACGTGTTTCGTGCCAATTAATAATTTCAACAACACACCTAGGAATTATGATATCAAAAATAGCAACAAGCTGACTTAAGAGTTACTGCAAATGATTTTCTTATTAATAAGCTTGTCCAAATAAAACATTACCAAATGACATAAATGCACACTTTAGATAGAAGACTTTGTTGTAAGTACCACATCATTGAAATAATTCAGGTTATTTCAGTAAATATTGAAAGCAAAAAAAAAAATAGAACTTTTTGGCCATTTCTTTCTCTATTTTGGTGAGATGCAGTCACAGGCTAAATGTAGTGTATCAATAAAGAATATATGGTTACAAATATAATATACAAGTCTGATCTGATCTATGGGATAGGGTAGTGCCATCCGTTTTGCCTTAAGTACCTGTCCCCCCCCCCCCCATGATTCAACATAATTGTTGCACCTAATTGATCCAAACGCTCAACAGGTTTTCTGTCCATTCTGAACAAATGCAAAGATGCATATAGATTAAGTTATGAACTGAGTCAGTGCCTGGCACCTACTGGCCAGGAACAGGAAAAGGAAGAGCCACACTTCATCACGCATTGTGGAGGGAAGGATTTGAACAGCAGGATGGACTTGTGGTGATTACGCATTTCCTGTACTTAAGACACACTTCCTGAGGAGCACACAATAACATATTAAATAATAATAAAAAGTCATTTCCTTTATCCTAATGATCATTCAGTACAAGTAGATTTTTCCAGCTGCAAACAATATCATATTTCAAGAAAAAAATAAAAATAATAATAATAAAAATATCCAGTATGATGATCAATCAGTAGACGAGTAAACTTTTCTGTCAGCAAACTATCATATTTGACATAAAAAAAATTAAAGTAACAAAAAATCAAGAGAAAAAAAATCCATTTGAAATCATCATTCATTACATAAGTAGCTGTAAACAATGTTTACATATGAGGAAAAAAATGATAGAATATTGAATAAATCCATCATGATCATTCAGAACTGCACTTTTCCTGCAGCATACAATGCCATGTATAAATATACACAAAAAAAAAAAAAGATAGAAATCCTTCGATGAATTTGAGAATCAGCCCATGGAATAATTAGGATGACCACCTAACACTAATCTGAAATGAAGTACACACCTACTATACAAATGATATGTCTCTGTGTATTAGACTTCTGAAATGTCACAGAAAAACACATAAAAGACAAGTAGATGCAGGCAGGGTCTTAGCCAGGATTCATAAGCTTGTTGCCCAAAATTGCCAATTATAAAATCTTTGGGCATCCAAATTTTTAAGGGGGACAACAACATTCTCAGATTTCAACCATGAACATGTATAAATTTATAAAAATAAGACATAATATCCGTATACAATGTCATGGGAATTATATGGAGATGAAAAATTTTTATGCTTGAGATTGCCATTTTAAGGAATTCCTCACAAAAAGATTTGGATGTCCTGAGGGGTGCTTTTTAAGGGTTTGGATGTCAAAAAAGACACCCTGACACCCTGCTGGCTAAGACCATGAGTAGATGCATTCCCTTCTTGTATATTTCAGGTTAATGAATTCCATTGGTGCCATGCCGTCAGCATGTAACTATTGCCTGTCTGGCCATGTTGTCGATGGGGCATCAGATAGGAAACACATCCTGAGTATACCAGGCCTTACAGGATGAGTGAGATATGTATAACCCCCTGATGGTACCACATACACTTCCTGGCTGGCCAGGAGGATGCAGAGGATAGGGCAACCACAATGATAAATGAATGAAATATATTCAACCCTTGTGATGCTGAGTCTTCTTTTTCGTCCTAGGCACAATATTGCAAAAATATTTGACAATTATCTAAACCCTGTCATGTTGGTATTCATTTGATAGCTCTCGCTGAGTACTATCAGATGAGTACCCATGTGTCAGGGTTTCAGTAATTTTTAAACTTTTTTTCAACTTTTTTATTTTGTCCAAATGAGCCACAAATAGCACAAGGGGTTAACATGAATAGCTTGAGTTAGGCTAGTAGGGGTATAACCCCTGATGGTACCACATACTCTTCCTGGACGGCCAGGAGGATGCAAAGGATAGGACAACCACAATGATAAATGAATGAAATATATTCAACATGAGTAGCTTGCAATGACAAATAGTTACAGCTTAGAGTTTGGCTAGTAGTGGTGAGCCAAGAGCATGTAAATAAAGCATGTGATGCCTACCTTCCTTACTCTTATCACACTAAGAATGGGGTATAATTGCAAAGGTACCCAGCTGAGTAATAATTGGAGTTTGAGAATAATTGGACACAGGAACACAATACAATTGGTTATAATACAATATTACAGAAATTGGTTACAAATAGAAAATATGTATCTTTTTGACAAATAGAAAATATGTATATTTTTAAACATACTGAAGTAGTATGAAATGATTGAGATATAAGTATCATATGGATATGTACCCTGGACACATCTTGTGGGGTTTAATTCAACACTAAGAACTGTCCCTCCCAGCATTTTTATTGTTCTCAGTTTCATCTCCTCCAGTACAAACTAGACCCCCCAGTACTTTGTCATTGTTGAAGAACAATGACAAAGCTTAATAATTCTAGATGAGAGAAGAAAAAGAGAAAGTAAGAGCAGATCTTTCAGATCCAAAGAGGATATTTTAGATTTATGGTATCCATAGACAGATCCACACATCCCCCTTCTTTTTTTAGCTAGATCCCCCCCAGTAGGCAGATAGTCCCACCAGTAGACTAGGCTATCCCACCAGCAGCAGCACTGGCGGCATGATTACTGCAATAATTCATGCTAAGTAAACAAGCTGTCTGTCTGCGTATCCTCCCAGTGCTGGATATGACAGGAATGCCACAAATGTATTGACTACGACACCTTCATAAATACAACATGAAACACAGATAAGCCAGTGCATGATATCTTCAGTCTATTTTAGGAAAATTCTCAATAATTCACGCTGCACTGAAATGTACATGGATGATTCTAGAAGCCTCAACATTTCTGATTTAAGTCAAAAAATTGACAATTGAATCTAGTGATAGGATAGTGCAAGATACTTCCATCAATTGTATGATGCTTTAGAAATTAAGGAAATTTTACATTTTTATTGAAAATACATGAACAGGGAAACTTCTGCAAACAGAATTGGTCTTATATCCGATAAAATATTGCCTTCCCTATAAATAGCAATATTTCTCATAGACTTCTGTTTCTACCTTTTGTATTTTCTTCAATCATATTTAGAAATAAGCCATTGTCAAAGAGCAGTATCTCCAACCATATTAAAGTATAAGCATTTTGTGGCTGATGGCTGAAATATTGGGTCATCTTCACTAATTTCATTCATAAAACCAGAGAGGTCTATTATAGAGAGTAGCAACGGACCATGCAGTCCATTAGCTTAACACTGTGGGGGCAAATCTTACCTAGGAAGTCACTGAGATAAGGCGGCGGCCATCTTGCCCTGTGATTTAGTTGGCAGGTTGAATGGACCTCTTGTACTTTCAAACATGTAAAGAATTAATTTCACTTCTTGGAGCGGCTTAACAATATGGTCATCATGGGGATGGAGGTATGAACTATTGTTTACTATGCTTAATAGATGTTAGCGTAATTGCAATACATGTATTTGGAGAGGTTCAATTGGGGACTCTATTTCACCTGTGATATGGCTTAACATCAGTCATGAGTAAAATACCAGTAAATTCCACCTTCTAATTCTCAGAAACCAACAATTTCAAGTTTGATTATAAGGTGCAATAGATTAATAAAGAAGTTCATCTCTAGCACAAGTCTATTTTCAAAGAAATTTGTACACCTGAAATAGTAATTTTTTCAGGTTTTCTGGACCTTTCCTAAGGTAACAATGGGATTAAATATTCTGCAATTTTCTATGCTGAATGGTGAATAAAAGACTTTTTTTATATTTTTCAATTTCTCTCCCATGTAAAGTTAAGAAATAATAATAGATTAGCATTTCCTTGTATCATTGTTATAAGCTATTCTGTGCTGCACTTGCTAGTTTCCAGGATTTTGAAGTCTCAAACTTCTGGTCAACTCCAGGTCCATGGCATCAACAGACAAATTAACTAGAAATAGGCAGTCACAAGCCCATGTTAGCACCCTAAAGAATAAATTGTCCCTGATAAAACCAATGAGATCCCTGCTATTTGATTGAAATCATTCTAAAATAGATTTAAATTGTTTGTACCAATTAGAGGGTATGAAATCAAGTCCTCTCTATATTTATAGCAGCGCCTGCTTTGTGTGTTTGACAGCATCTGGTAACCGGCTATTTATAGCAGCAGTAACTGACCTCCCATGTGTAATCTTCAGTCCACATATTTAGAGAGGAGTTAAGTTAGCTACTACACATTTCATCAATCCTTTCTTTCCACATTGCGGCATATCAATTTACAATCAGCTCAGGGTTAACCCTTCCAATGCTGAGACTACTTTCGTCCAAAGCACAAGAATGCAAGATTCTTGAAAAACCATCGAAACCCTGTCGTCTTGGTATTCATTTGAAAGCTCTCGCCGAGCACTCTCAGATGAGTACCCATTTGCCAGGATTTCAGTCATTTATCAGGTTTTTTGCATCTTTTTGTATTGGCCAAATTAGCCACCAGCAGCATAAGGGTTAACACATTCATGCCTGCAGCTAAGAAAACATACAAACCATTTTGGTAATATCGTTCTGACCAGAACACATAAAAACCTGGATCAGAACCCAAGCATACTTCAAATATTTTATAAATTTATGTTTTATTTCAAAATTTGTTTTAAATGTATCAAGGGTCAAACAACATCTGTCAAGGAGATTTTCAGGCATGAGTATGTTAATGCACATGTATGCACATGTCCATAGGGGCAATATTGCTGGATCACACCCTGCATGTACCACAGACATGAGACCATAGAGTTTATACATCCAGCAATTAGAAAGTCTGAAGTATGGCATTCTGATAAAAGAGATAATTGGAATGTGAATGAGTTGCCAGTGACTAGGGATTTTAATTTATGTTTTAGGGTAGTCCAGCTTTTTGAAATAATAATGCAAAAATAATTCAGTGTTTTGGCATTACAAATTCATATACATATTCAGCCATAATATGGCAAAAAGTGACAAAATCGTAAAATCAAAATCCTGATCCAATGGAGTTATAGACAATAGGTATTTATTGTTTACCTCTGGTGCCATGAGGTTTGTATTGTAGCCGTGTGCGTGTCGTTAGGGGTAGATAGTGTTGCCTGTGCGCCATATGGGAACCCTCAGAGGGTGATAATTCTATTATCCCCCTCTGATGAATGTCTGTAGGTGTGGGATATGGCAGCTCACCCCATAACCAGGTTAGGCAGGAGTTAAGGCTAACCAGGGGATGCCACTCAGGCTCCATACGGCATTCTAACACAATTAACCACAACCCCAAGAGAGGCCTCAATATTTCACACAGTTCCCTCTGACAAAAGTGTCTTCTTGAACATATTTAGATGAGAAAAGGTTCTTGAACCTCAACTTGCATCTTTCACACAGTTTTAACTTGCAAAAGTGTCTTCTTGAACATATCTAGAGGAGAAACGGTTATTGAACCCCAACTTGCATCTTTCACACATTTCTTAATGACAAAAGTGACTTCTTGAAAATATTTAGAGGAGAAATGGTTATTGGCCTTCAACCTGCATCTTGCCCTCAAATATTCTGTGAATTGATGCTTAATTCCTATGTAATTTTGAAGATTTGTTAAGATCATTGTCAATCCTAAATGCTAAAGGCTACTTTTGTCCAAAGCACAAGGATGCAAAGATTTTGAAAACCATCTAAACCCTGTCATGGGGGTATTCATTAGGTGGCTCTCGCTGAGTACTCTCAGATGAGTACTCATGTGCCAGAGTTTCAGTCATTTTTCAGCTTATTTGCATCATTTTGTACCAGCAGCGTAAGGGTTAATGACAAAAGTGTCTTAATCTTGAAAATATTTACAGGAGAAATGGTTATTGAACCTCAACTTGCATCTTTCTTTTAATAAGTTTGTGAACTGATTCTGAACTCCTGAGTTGTTTAGGAAAATCATCAAAGATCCAAACAGCATTTGTCAAGGAGCTCCAAGCCTGACCAGGTTAACGATTGGAATGTGTGTTTTGACTACAAGAAGGTGCGCTGTCAGTGCAGATTCCAACTCAGTGTTGAGAGACAGCGAGCAGTCTTTGGAACGCCTTAGACGACACGGCTATTGGGGCAGGCCTTCATGGAGTTGATAGCGATGAGCTAACCTGTATATATATATATATATATATATATATATATATATATATATATATATATATATATATATATATATATATATATATATATATATATATATATATATATATCATGTTGGGCTACTGGACTCAGGGCTCATGTAGCACCTTAGACCTTTCAACTATTGTGGTAGGCCCTCAGGGATGAAAGAGATGATCAGACATATATATCATGTTGGGCTCCTTGACCAACGGCTACTCAGGCCCATTAGCCAGCAGACAGCTGTCAGTGACCGGTGCAGTGGGACTGATAGACAGGTTATTTATGTGTCATCCGTCCCTAGTGACACTATGTCCACCCAATGATACTATCCCTAGCTTGACCACTAGCCTGACCACAGAGTTAAACACCATATAAATAATGAGTCTGGGATGTGACACGAGACATCAGAGAAACAACTTCCTGTCTGATATCTGAGCACAACTATAAATACACATAGCATACAGTGACCTCTACACAAGAGATCTAAGAAAACCCATCACAGAACAGGAGCTTTAATTAACCCTTTCAATGCTGAGGCTACTTTCTCCCAAAGCACAAGTATGCAAAGATTTTTTAAACCCATCTAAACCATGTCATGTTGGTATTCATTGGATAGCTCTTGATGAGTACTCTCAGATGAGTACCTATTTGCCAGGGTTTCAGTAATTTTTCAGGTTTTTTCCATCATTCTGTATTGGCCAAATCAGCCACCAGCAGCATAAGGGTAAATGAAGAGGTAATTCAACACTGTGACACCCCAGTTTTATCCCTTCCTAAATAACTAGGTTCTTGTTATAGCCTTGTTTCCTCTGAATGTTCAAATTTCTTCCTCTCTCTTTTATAGTTTTTTGGAATTACATGTACACTCTATGGCATCTCTATTAAATCATGCTGTTTCTTTTTGCAATGCAACACATGGAGTTGACAGATAAGGAGATTCAATGCATCCATTCCTACAGTAGCAAAAAGGGACTTGGTGACTACTTTGATGATATCTACCTACCACCGGCACACTTCTGTAAATTATCCGAAGAATTCTAATCGGAAACTAATATGTCTAGATTATTTCAATTTATTTTCTGCCATATTATCTAAGTGGTCACGACTAAGGTCATGTAGATTAATACAAACTAACTGGTATTTTAATGGGCATTTAATTTATGCTATTTTGCGCTCCCCATGATAGTGCCAAAATAACATCCTTCTTGAATACATATTCAGTGCTTGTATATGTTTTGAATTGAGTGTGTGAGTGCACAAATTTGAAGTAGAACAAATACCGGTACCCAGGGACTTAGCCAGGATTTGGATAGTAGGGTGTCCAAAATGTGCTTTGGAGGAGACAGGGTGTCCTGGCAATCGAACGCTGAGCGTTCGTTGCGGTCGCCCTTTGCGGCCGGGGGTCTGGGGCCCGCTTAAGGGCCCCAGAAGCCAGAGGGTCTAGGTGCTCTGAAATGCTTTCTCTGGCTTTTCCTGGCACTTATTTTCATTATTTTATATATTGAAACGTATGATTTTTCAGTGTGAATTTTACATTTCATAGATATTTACAAACCATAATGACAAGAAATAAGGCAAATGTTCAATCCTTTGCTAATATGAATGTAATACAAAGGCATAATTGTTCATTTCATAATTTATTGCATGCTCCTTTATTTGAACATATCTCATTTGTCACTTGCACATATTTCACCTCAAATAACCCTTTGCTGTCTTTGTATTTTGCAGGTATTGCATGCATATAGCTCCCACTCTCTGAAGTCTACCTTCTGCACCCTGTCGTAACCCAACTCACCCTGTGTAGCATTTTAGTGTGAATGTTGTATATATGTGACATTTCATTAAGTGATGTCTGTGTCTGTCTTATGAATACGTCTAGTTTCTGTTGAATGAGTGACATGATATAGGTGCTTAATAAAATGATTTTGTGTTCTGTGTTACATGTGTGTTAACTTCATTTGTTGTTCAATAAGTCCCTATAGTAGGATAGTTAGTCAGGTGTGAAAATCACATTCAAATGATGTGAAACATTGTCAGTCCCGAAAATTGTTAGGATACTGTACTCCCTAAAAGGTGAGTGACAGTTGGACCAGCAGCATACACGGTAAGTGCAATGGAAATAAATCATACTGAGGTACACTCAACAGCGTCTGTGTCCTCAGAGGGCCCTTAAGAATAGGATTGGTTTGGTAAAATAAAGTGCCATAAAGCTCTGTGATATGGTGAGTCATAGGCATAATAAAATAAAAGCATAGTAATGTAGATAGGATATATAGATATTATTAGAGTAATTAGACTATAAAAGAAATTAGCCACACATTGTATAGGCCAAACCAAGAAAAATTGTTAAAATCTGACATCCTATTGAGAGGGTAGTTTTCAATGTCTTCCTCATTTAAAGAGCTTTCAGGCAGTATATATTTTGTATAGGCTGAATTGCCAAATAATTGCAGGATATATGAAAAACAGAGCCTTAGGAATTACGCCCCCACTTCATTTGCAATACAGGAAAACACCTACCTGTTGTGAGTCCAACATTAGCAGTAGGGGGTAACCCCAGACATTTCTAAAGGATACATGTAGGCCTATCATCAATAAAAAAAGTTGTTTTATTGATTTCGACTTATTCAGAAAGTAGTAATAGTATGTTATTAGAATGTTATTCATTTTCTTCTATAGGTGATCATTTTAATTGGGGTAAACATCTGGGTTGAAAATAACGAAGTTTTTTTCCTATGTAAAAAAAAATTGGGCAGAACTACGGTGTGTGTGACAGTAATCTCGTTCATAAGAATGAGATCCCATCACTTGTTTAGGTCTTCCCCCCAACCCGCCACCTCTTTATTAGGACAGGGGTAATAAATTACATGCATTAATTTTAACTTAAAGCCCATGTTAGGTATGAGAAAATCTATAGACCCCCCTGGTGGCACCCCAGGTTAGTGATGTATTAACTAATCTTACCTTTTGTCCCTGTTCCAGATGACTGAGTTAGACTTTAGAAGTGCCTGGTGTCTATTGTTTTGGAAACGTCTCCTAACATCTGACAATGTGAACACCATTCGCATCCGCTAATGCCACTTAATGTGTCAACGTCTGGCAAACACTAGAGGTTGTATATATACATAAATAGTCAAATAAAGACACTAAAATGTTGACTCAGTTGTTTGGACTTAGTTATGGCAACTGCTACTGGCACTCATTACTCTGACCTTCCACCGTCGGCCGGAGCCAGAGCAATAAATCAACCTACTCAATTATCGCTCAAATCACAAGCTATCGTAAGCTGAGGATTGCTATCTCCCATGGGGTTTTAAAAGGAAGCTTCACCAGTTCACAGCAACATGTTATCTAGAGTGTTATCTCCACTCCACAAACAATCACAATGTGCTTTTACGGCCGGCCGGCAGTTACACAGCGTGGTGGCCTGGCCGTGTGTTTGGGAGGACACGGCCATTGAGATTTGAGGTGATAGCTACTTCCCGTTTCCTCCCCGTCTTTTAATGTGTGTTTTGGCTAGGGATAGGGTGTCTTTTGTGACGTTTTTGGAGGTCAGCCCGTCCACCATTTCATCATTATCTAATCACTCTGCCCGTCAAAATGACGGGTGGACGCCTCGCTGGGACAGACGTTGCTGTGTTACATGTGTGTTAACTTCATTTGTTGTTCAATAAGTCCCTATAGTAGGATAGTTAGTCAGGTGTGAAAATCACATTCAAATGATGTGAAACATTGTCAGTCCCGAAAATTGTTAGGATACTGTACTCCCTAAAAGGTGAGTGACAGTTGGACCAGCAGCATACACGGTAAGTGCAATGGAAATAAATCATACTGAGGTACACTCAACAGCGTCTGTGTCCTCAGAGGGCCCTTAAGAATAGGATTGGTTTGGTAAAATAAAGTGCCATAAAGCTCTGTGATATGGTGAGTCATAGGCATAATAAAATAAAAGCATAGTAATGTAGATAGGATATATAGATATTATTAGAGTAATTAGACTATAAAAGAAATTAGCCACACATTGTATAGGCCAAACCAAGAAAAATTGTTAAAATCTGACATCCTATTGAGAGGGTAGTTTTCAATGTCTTCCTCATTTAAAGAGCTTTCAGGCAGTATATATTTTGTATAGGCTGAATTGCCAAATAATTGCAGGATATATGAAAAACAGAGCCTTAGGAATTACGCCCCCACTTCATTTGCAATACAGGAAAACACCTACCTGTTGTGAGTCCAACATTAGCAGTAGGGGGTAACCCCAGACATTTCTAAAGGATACATGTAGGCCTATCATCAATAAAAAAAGTTGTTTTATTGATTTCGACTTATTCAGAAAGTAGTAATAGTATGTTATTAGAATGTTATTCATTTTCTTCTATAGGTGATCATTTTAATTGGGGTAAACATCTGGGTTGAAAATAACGAAGTTTTTTTCCTATGTAAAAAAAAATTGGGCAGAACTACGGTGTGTGTGACAGTAATCTCGTTCATAAGAATGAGATCCCATCACTTGTTTAGGTCTTCCCCCCAACCCGCCACCTCTTTATTAGGACAGGGGTAATAAATTACATGCATTAATTTTAACTTAAAGCCCATGTTAGGTATGAGAAAATCTATAGACCCCCCTGGTGGCACCCCAGGTTAGTGATGTATTAACTAATCTTACCTTTTGTCCCTGTTCCAGATGACTGAGTTAGACTTTAGAAGTGCCTGGTGTCTATTGTTTTGGAAACGTCTCCTAACATCTGACAATGTGAACACCATTCGCATCCGCTAATGCCACTTAATGTGTCAACGTCTGGCAAACACTAGAGGTTGTATATATACATAAATAGTCAAATAAAGACACTAAAATGTTGACTCAGTTGTTTGGACTTAGTTATGGCAACTGCTACTGGCACTCATTACTCTGACCTTCCACCGTCGGCCGGAGCCAGAGCAATAAATCAACCTACTCAATTATCGCTCAAATCACAAGCTATCGTAAGCTGAGGATTGCTATCTCCCATGGGGTTTTAAAAGGAAGCTTCACCAGTTCACAGCAACATGTTATCTAGAGTGTTATCTCCACTCCACAAACAATCACAATGTGCTTTTACGGCCGGCCGGCAGTTACACAGCGTGGTGGCCTGGCCGTGTGTTTGGGAGGACACGGCCATTGAGATTTGAGGTGATAGCTACTTCCCGTTTCCTCCCCGTCTTTTAATGTGTGTTTTGGCTAGGGATAGGGTGTCTTTTGTGACGTTTTTGGAGGTCAGCCCGTCCACCATTTCATCATTATCTAATCACTCTGCCCGTCAAAATGACGGGTGGACGCCTCGCTGGGACAGACGTTGCTGTGTTACATGTGTGTTAACTTCATTTGTTGTTCAATAAGTCCCTATAGTAGGATAGTTAGTCAGGTGTGAAAATCACATTCAAATGATGTGAAACATTGTCAGTCCCGAAAATTGTTAGGATACTGTACTCCCTAAAAGGTGAGTGACAGTTGGACCAGCAGCATACACGGTAAGTGCAATGGAAATAAATCATACTGAGGTACACTCAACAGCGTCTGTGTCCTCAGAGGGCCCTTAAGAATAGGATTGGTTTGGTAAAATAAAGTGCCATAAAGCTCTGTGATATGGTGAGTCATAGGCATAATAAAATAAAAGCATAGTAATGTAGATAGGATATATAGATATTATTAGAGTAATTAGACTATAAAAGAAATTAGCCACACATTGTATAGGCCAAACCAAGAAAAATTGTTAAAATCTGACATCCTATTGAGAGGGTAGTTTTCAATGTCTTCCTCATTTAAAGAGCTTTCAGGCAGTATATATTTTGTATAGGCTGAATTGCCAAATAATTGCAGGATATATGAAAAACAGAGCCTTAGGAATTACGCCCCCACTTCATTTGCAATACAGGAAAACACCTACCTGTTGTGAGTCCAACATTAGCAGTAGGGGGTAACCCCAGACATTTCTAAAGGATACATGTAGGCCTATCATCAATAAAAAAAGTTGTTTTATTGATTTCGACTTATTCAGAAAGTAGTAATAGTATGTTATTAGAATGTTATTCATTTTCTTCTATAGGTGATCATTTTAATTGGGGTAAACATCTGGGTTGAAAATAACGAAGTTTTTTTCCTATGTAAAAAAAAATTGGGCAGAACTACGGTGTGTGTGACAGTAATCTCGTTCATAAGAATGAGATCCCATCACTTGTTTAGGTCTTCCCCCCAACCCGCCACCTCTTTATTAGGACAGGGGTAATAAATTACATGCATTAATTTTAACTTAAAGCCCATGTTAGGTATGAGAAAATCTATAGACCCCCCTGGTGGCACCCCAGGTTAGTGATGTATTAACTAATCTTACCTTTTGTCCCTGTTCCAGATGACTGAGTTAGACTTTAGAAGTGCCTGGTGTCTATTGTTTTGGAAACGTCTCCTAACATCTGACAATGTGAACACCATTCGCATCCGCTAATGCCACTTAATGTGTCAACGTCTGGCAAACACTAGAGGTTGTATATATACATAAATAGTCAAATAAAGACACTAAAATGTTGACTCAGTTGTTTGGACTTAGTTATGGCAACTGCTACTGGCACTCATTACTCTGACCTTCCACCGTCGGCCGGAGCCAGAGCAATAAATCAACCTACTCAATTATCGCTCAAATCACAAGCTATCGTAAGCTGAGGATTGCTATCTCCCATGGGGTTTTAAAAGCAAGCTTCACCAGTTCACAGCAACATGTTATCTAGAGTGTTATCTCCACTCCACAAACAATCACAATGTGCTTTTACGGCCGGCCGGCAGTTACACAGCGTGGTGGCCTGGCCGTGTGTTTGGGAGGACACGGCCATTGAGATTTGAGGTGATAGCTACTTCCCGTTTCCTCCCCGTCTTTTAATGTGTGTTTTGGCTAGGGATAGGGTGTCTTTTGTGACGTTTTTGGAGGTCAGCCCGTCCACCATTTCATCATTATCTAATCACTCTGCCCGTCAAAATGACGGGTGGACGCCTCGCTGGGACAGACGTTGCCGGTACCTTTAAAGCAGCGCTGTAAAGTGAAACCTAGTCATGCCAGATTTCCAGGATCACTGTACTGTAAGACCAGGCCTGCCTGGTCACGGCACTACCAGGGCTACGCACTCCAAATTTAACCCATATACAGGTATACAGTCCTGACAGTACTGTGTTTTGCAGGTGTTTTTCTTAACCCTTCCCATGCTGAGGCTACTTTCGTCCAAAACACAAGGACGAAAAGAATTTTGAAAACCATCGAAACCCTGTCATGTTGGTATTCATTGGATAGCTCTCGCTGAGTACTCTCAGATGAGTACCCATATGCCAGGGTTTCAGTCATTTTTTAGGGGTTTTGCATCATTTTGCACCAGCCAAATTAGCTACCAGCAGCATAAGGGTTAAGCCTACATGGGTTAACACTTGCCTGTGGCTGACAAAATAAACACAGTAATTTTATACCAAAAATATGATTTAAAGGTACCTACACATCTTATGGCCTGCTTTTTTCAGGTATTGTGTTTTTCTTAAGTCTGCAACATAAACAAGGACTCTTACATATTCACTGCTTGTTGTTCAGTGGGTTGAATAATGAGCCATCACATTCTACAGCCCATTTACAAGCTTCTAGGATGAGCAGCACATATAAAACTTCCATAAAGTGGCCCTCACTCTGATGCGAATCCATGCCTCTTGAGCAACTACAAGGGTATCCTCAAACCGCGTGCACAAACACCCAAATCCTTATTAACACTTATGCTGCTAATGGCCAATTTGGCCAATACAAAATGATGAAAAAAATGATGAAAAATGACTGAAACCCTGGCGAATAGGTACTCATATGAGAGTACTCAGGGAGAGCTTTCAAATGAATACCAACATGACAGGGTCTAAATGGTTTCTAAAAAACTTTGCATCCTCATGCTTTGGACGAAAGTAGCCTCAGCATTGGAAGGGTTAACAAAAAAAGATAATGTGATAAATCTATGTGAAAATACCACACAGGGGTATTGTGCTTCAGTGTACTCTGACTACTCTAGCATGGAGAGAGATTTTCAGGCGCCTGGACACAAATAGAAGCCCCTCTCAAAGCAGCGCAGTGGGCATTATTCTGGTGTATTTTTGGAGCAGGAGAATGAACATTGAGAGCTAGAGACTGGCACCCATCCAGCCAGCAGAGAAACAGAGAGAAAGGAAGGAAGCTGGCAACATAACTTGGTACAACCTAAATACTGTGCAGTATCCCTTTAACGCCCATAGCGGCCAAAAGCAGCCTGATATTGTTATTCAATCTTTCAGGTAAAAGCAAAATTTGGAAAATATTTGAAGGAGAAATGTTAATCAAAACACTACCAACAACTCTCCTTCAAATGTCTTATAAACATTTATTCAATTCCTAAGTTATTCTCAAAAGTATCATAGATCCAAACGGCAGTTTCAAAGGAGCTCTAAACCATTATTTAATTTAATGAGATAAACCCTAAACTACTCTCACAGTTCTACAGGGACAACATATCATTGTTTCATCATCCCAAAGGAGGCTTGAAATATATCCATGTTGGCATTGCCCCAGACCTCTTCCCCTGCCACTCGACTCTAATCACATCCATCCTGCTTTAAACCATTCCTGCCTGTAGCAGCCAAATTGGAAAATAATCGAAGGAAAAATGTAAGTCTGAATTCAACTCACTACTAACCTTGAAGTATATTGCGAATGCATGCTTAATTATTTAGTCATTGTAAAAGTATCATAACTATTACTCATCTAACATATTTGAAAAAGTATATATGAATTGGGATTGGCAGAACTCTCGGGTACAGCATCTTTCAGTCCAATATTTCTCAGGGATTGCCAGAACTCTCGGGTACAGCATCTTTCAGTCCAATATTTCTCAGGGATTGCCAGAACTCTCGGGTACAGCATCTTTCAGTCCAATATTTCTCAGGGATTGCCAGAACTCTCGGGTACAGCATCTTTCAGTCCAATATTTCTCAGGGATTGCCAGAACTCTCGGGTACAGCATCTTTCAGTCCAATATTTCTCAGGATTTTGCTTTGTTATTATTAAGATATTTCTGTAAGTGTCAGGCCTTGTTTACATTCCAATTGTGTATGTTTTAATTAGTTCAAAATGATTGCTTTCTTATTTGGTATAGGTGAAGAAAAACTTGGCATGCAACGTTCACCTACACTTATAGAGCTAGAGAGAGTTCTTGTTCGCAATAGTAAACGACAACTTTGCAAAATATTCACCTATATTAAACAATCCAGTCCCCACCTATGCTCATAGAGCTAGAGAGAAAATGATTGAGATCTTGTGTGCAATTTAGTAAACGACAACTTTGCACAATATTCATCTATATCAAACGGTTCAGTCTCCATCTATGCTTATAGAGAGAACGAGTGTATCTATTGCAGCATTGCCCAACTAGACTTCCTTAAATGTGAATGAATGGGTTTATTGGTTCAAAGAGATCGAGTTCTTGTTTGCAATAGTGAACGACAACCTAGCACATCATTCATCTATATCAAACAACTCAGCCCCCCCCCCCCCCCCCCTATGCTCATAGAGAGAACAATTCTACTGCGGGATTGCCAAACTACACTCTCTTAGACAATATAAGATTGGTATTCTTTTTGCGCCCCAGACTATCCTATAAGCATAGCGGTCCATCATCCTTGCTCCTCTCAGCCTATCAGAAAGCTCTCACCAATCCCGCAGCAAATTCCGCCCCTAGACGTTTCCATCAATCCTGCCTACTAAACAGGAACATAGAGCCATTTGCAGTCAGGGTAGAAGCAATACCTGAATTCATTGTTTCCCCTCCAGACCGCCCGGCCTCCGGTACGACCCTCCTCCACCTTTCACTAGAGATGAGCCTCATTTAAATCTACCACTCGGGAGGAGGTGTAAAGGTGCCGACAGCCTGCAGCATCTTCCCATCTTTCCTCCCTCAAGTGGCGGCCATTAACCCATTATCACTCAGAGATGCCAAAACAGGCCTGATGATTTTGGAAATATTTTTCTAAGAAAAGCACTTTTTGGAAAATATTTGAAGGAGAATTGTTGATCATAAGCCAAGCAGCAAGTCTCCTTCAAATTTTTTAGAAACTTTTGCTTTATTCTCAAGTTATTTTCAAGATTATGAAGGTAGCAGACGATACTTTCTAGAGGAACTCTGAGAGTGAATAAGTTAACCACCATTCCTCATGCCTATCACATCCCCCACTTCAAGAGCACAGATTAATCTTGAGGAAAACATAAAAGAAACCCTCCTAAAAGCATCATGGTGCGCTGAGTGGCAATTTCTTGTGATTAAGATGAGAATTAAGCTGTTAAAATAATGGCAGGGTGTATTACGGATGACATGTGAGAACTAAAAGGAAAGGTAAGGTGAAGGAAGAGCCACTCAACAAAAGATGATAAAAATGCCGCTAAAACAATTGATGTCTTTCTTTAGCACATTATGTTTTCGCTTAGTAAGCAGTTCACATATAACACACATAACTAGTGATGAAACAAAGTGCTTCTATTTTCAAAGATTACCTATACCAACTGTATACAGTTTTATCTACGATTCATGTCATTCCTAAAAGGTAATCTTTCAAATTTGATCACAGGATGAAAGGCATGCCAACATATAAGGAAATAATGCAGGAAACGAGATATGTATTGTTTATCTGGATATGATAATATATATACAGCACACCAAATGTTAGCACAGTTCTTCTCTGGGTCATCATTTATCAGAAATATCATCATTTCCAAGGAATTTAGAAAAAATAAAACTGATGAACTAATAGAATAATCTTAATTCATTCCACCCAACCCTAGTTCTGGTAATCTCAGAATGATTGAAATTTGCCATTTTGTCAGAATTTTGACCTCTAGGATGACCTTTGACCTTAAGCATAGACCGTGACCACTCCCTCCCAGGGAGGTACATGACAAGCATGGTAATCAGTTTTCAGAGCTGAATGATTCAACTCAGCGCCCCATGGGATGAAGAGAAATAATCATCTGTCTGGCAATCCTGCACCGTGCAAAGGCAGAGCAAGACAAGAAATGAATAGACAATGTTCACGATTTCATCAAGTTGACAAGTCTATGTCAAAAATAACAAGTACAGAAAGTATCTGAAGGGCTCAGCCTGCCAAGCTTTCTAAGACTTTGCACAGTTTGGCAGTACTTACTAGTTTGATTTGGCCTGACGCATATTTTGAAGCCTCTGCCGCAAGCCGGTACGTGTGACAAAGCGACTGTTGGCACCCTTGTTCTGTACTTTGGATTTGCGATTCAGGTTCCAGGTTTGAACCAACTTATACGAACTATTTCTCACCTGGAGCAATTACATGGTCTGACATAAGTGAAAATATTTTGAGAACAGCAAATATTCTGAGTAATATTTTGATATTTGACTGAGAGTTGTCATTTATGTAAGGTTATAGCAATACCTCAACACCTAAAATAATACATTAAATATTTTCCAATTTCAGTCTATTCGATACGTTTTGTTCAAAGATGCGAAACAAAGATCAAAGGGTTAGAATAAAAGATGCTACTCACAACAGGATGCGATAGCAACTCACATCTCTATAGTAAAATAGCCAATTGCTTACCTGAAATGAGAGAAAAGAATTGTTAAAATGCTGTACAATAAATGTGGTGAAAATTGATAAATCAGCAATATCCTATGTTGCTCATACAAGGGCCTCCAGAATGATTAGGACATGGAGGATTATTTTGAGTAGAAAGACCTCTAGACTTGGGATTATTGGTTGGTTTTCCCCTAATTAACCACTGACTACTCACAATTTAGCCATAACCCTTATGCTGCTAGTGGCTAATATAGCCAATACAAAATAATGCAAAAATCCTGATAAATCACTGAAACCCTTGCAAATGGGTACTCATCTGAGAGTACTCATCAAGAACTTTCCAATGAGTACCAACATGACAGGGTTAAGATGGTATTCAAAAATATTTGCGTCCTTATGATTTGAACAAATGTAGTCTCAGCATTTAAGGGTTGATATCACCAAAAGATTGACCATAAATGAACTTCCAAATTCTATTTCCGTTGCACTGAAGGCATCTAATATTTTAAGGGCAGTCCTGGTAAAAGCATAAATAACATACTCCAAGTAAATATTCAAGTAAACATGTGGCTCAAATAACATAAATTGCATAATGGGTCAATTAGAAATATTACATTTATCTAAATATTCGTGCAACCACCCAGCCAAATATTTACAAAAGATTTTCCGTGAATTTATCTGCATGCAAAGTTCCTAACTTTTACAATGAAGAAATATACTTTTCAACATTTTTTAAAATATAAAATCGAATGAATAGGAAAGGAGATACGTTCAAAAATATATAAAAGTAATGATGGAGTAATAAATGAGTATTTCAATGATTGATATGTATATTTTTCTGGCATACTGTGTGCCATGATAAGCCCACAGTCAATGAGTTGTGATAAGGCCACTTGAGTTGCTATTCCAGGTCAGAATTACACACAAACTTAGTATCATTTACACTATCAGCTGATAACGCAAGCTTGTCAGCTGTAACCATATCAGACAGCATGGTGTAATGCTTTATCTACATCACCAATGCACTCAAAAATACATATCTCTTACCTTCATTAAACAACTACAGAACAAGATAATACATATGATTATTCAAAGATAGATATCTCTTACATTCATTAACCAATCACAGATCAAGATAATACATAAGACTATTCAAAGAGTTTTTTCTTACATTCATTAACCAATCACAGAACAAGATAATACATATGATTATTCAAATATAGATATCTCCAACATCACCCAAACAACCAAAGAACAAGATGAAATACAAACTCTCCGAAAATCACAGTAAATCAAAGGATTACCAATGAAGTGATTTCTGGGAATGTTAGATTTATGTTAAGCTTTCAATTAGCTGCAGAGGACAGTGACAACTGGTATTTTCTGCCAACTAATTCCATTTCTGATGGAGATATTAGCCATGATAATTGTTGGTAATGAGATAGACTGCTCCAGCAAACAGTGATTGGAAATTGGTGGTACAGGTCTCTGCTGACTGAAGGGGGAGATTCTATAATGCTCTCCCTTATAAATTATCCCTTATGCTGGTGGTGGCTAATTTTGCCAATACAAAATGATGCAAAAAAGCTGAAAAATGATTGAAACCCTATGACATGGGTACTCATCTGAGAGTACTCCGTGAGAGCTGTCTAATAAATACCAACATGACAGGGTTTAAAAGGTTATCAGAAATCTTTTACATCCTTGTGCTTTGGATGAAAGTAGCCTCAGCATAAGAAGGATTAAAACCATGTCAAGTTCTGCACAGTTCTATTTTGCAGAACCTGACATGGATGTGGCGCTGAAAGTTAGCTGTGATTCCAGCACCTAGTGACTTGATTACCAAATGACTTGTGAGAAGAGCCCACATGTGATCATGTGATCATGTGATCTACGTTCAGGTGAAGTTTATCTAGGAGTATTTTTTTACCAATCAGCACTGTGATTGGTCAGCCAGTGTAGTTCACCTGCCAGGTAAGTGTTCTGATAAGGAAGTGTGCTCTGATTGGATGCTCTGATAACAAGGTCAGCTCTAATTTGGTCAGCCGGTGCAATTCACCTGCCAGGTAGGTGCTTCATTAACGAGGTCTGCTCTGATTGGTCAGCCGGTGCAATTCACCTGCCAGGTAGGTGCTCTGTTAATGAGGACAATTCTCTGCTCTGACTACACCTGCTTCCTGTACAAACAGTCTATAATTGATGAAGGGGAAAATTGAAGTGCAAATAATTACACACTAGCTGATAAGAAAGCTGGTGGTGAAAGCAGGATATCTCAACCTAGTTCAGACATAAACCCCACCTATTTTCCCAATTCTGTACATGTTATCATAGGGAAATAGACATCGGCAGTAACAACATCAGATGCACAGTAAGGTTCAATATTGTTGAACTAATCAAACCCCTGATTCATGCCTGGAGATTTCATTAACAAACTATCTGAAATGTAACACTTTTGAAAAAAAAACTATTCCAAAGATAGTAGTAGGTTGGTTTCGGATGAATATTTACTTTTCAAATACTTACAAAAATGTTTTGAATTTTACCAAATATAGTCAGGACATTTTTGGGTGCTCGTAGCATGAATAGTCTAAGTACAATATTTATTGCAATGAGACAGATTAAATATGGCCACCTTTGGAGAATACTAATTAAGTGGTCAAAGAACTATAACACCACTAGGCGGAAAAAGCAGAGACTCCAATGATATTTCTACCCTAAATTAATCACTATATAGATATTAGTAACTATTTCTGAAAACAATTTGTAATGATCTGTCTGAAATTAGTAACTTTCTCTTAAACGTTCCTCCGTTCACCAACAGCTAGATTGACCTCATTAAAGATACTTTTACCCATCATGTGGGTGGTCTAATGACACATATCTAAGAACACTTAGCCAATGTCTGTCTGGGTTTAACCTTTATACCCCTTTCTACAAGCTATGAAGAAATTTTGGGGTATAAAAATTGTAGATTCATTTGATATTAGAAGGAGGTTTGTAATTTGTGGGTCGATTCAGATCTTTCTTCGATACTTCAGAAAATATGCATTTGTAAAGAAGATATTTTAGTTAGGTCTTCTTTGCTTGTTGTGGGTGTAAAAGGGTTAAAGTTGCATAACTATACACAATGCTGTGGACCACCCAGAGTGGCTATTGTTTAAAGAAAAAAGTGCAGACACCCCCATTATCACCTGTACTGTCTCCCCCAGATAACATATCAATAACAAAACTAGCAGCCATGATTTCATTACCATCTATCTGAAAATGTCACCGATTCCCCTTTGTGGAAAGATCAATAAATATAGCGCGAAAATGGTGTAAAGCACCAATAAATAATCTCATCAACGGAATAACTTTGAAAAATAACGCTAATTAAGAGATTTATGTGCCGTTCTTGTTTAAATAGGGAGTAAATTGATGATTCTGCCGCAGAGGAATTATCCTGAGAGAGGTGACCCCCAGCGATGCAGAAGCTATGATGTGTTATTGATGGGTTCGACCTTTGACCCCGCGCATGAATTATATATCTCTTCCAGGCACTTTCCCTGCTGCCATTAATCTCTTCATCGTTCCACACTTATTTCACTCCGTCACAAGGCCCAATAAAATGCTGCAGGATTAAGCTCCACAGCACTTCTAGCACAGGGCCCTTACCAATAAGGGGTACAATTTGGTTTAGTCTGGTACTTCATTTTATCCTTACCTCTTCTGCCATTTTGCCAGAGTACCAAGTGAACACCAAAGCCTAACCCCAGGTCTGTGCTACCTTTATCTCAACAGTATTCAAACCCGGGTAGAAGTGGAGGAATATCTGAAACTACACCATCCCTTCAATTTGAATATTCTCAATGAATACATCCTGTATAGAGTGAAATCTGGAAAGGATATCTATAAACAGATGATACAGGATTTATCCATTACATGAAATGATATCAGGGAAGTTTATAACTGGTGTTGACCATCAGTGAAATCTCCATATATGCCTATGGGTTAGTGCAACCAACATGTGGCACTATCCATGATTCCCCTAAGAAGTAAGAACATTTAAGAATGTGAGATTCTGAGGTTGACTTCCTAACCCTAGAAGGAACTGATAACCCTGTACTGACAGAGATACCCTGTGCTGACTGAGGTGGTACCTAGACTTGCCACAAGTCTGTGTTATCTGGCTCTTTCCTTAGTCTCTCTGATCTAACCTGAGTTGAGTTCACTCCAGGTTTAGTTCTGAATACATCATGAGGGAGACACACTGGAGCTGTAGTCTGTTTCAAACTGCAACTTCTGAAAACCGTGCTGCCATCTATAGGTTGAGAGAGAGACATCACACATATCCAGTAGTGGTGGCGGCATGGCATTAAACTGAACTCAATCTGAGAACCAGGCTAAGATGGCACCCAGATCTTCCAAAATCCCGGTCATGAATCTGGGATCTGGCAAGGTCACATGACCATGTTGCTATGACAGCTGGTTGATATGAACACCAATCCAGCCGCCATGTGATGTGAACACATGTGGATGCTGATATCTCCTGATACCCTACCAACTGCTCTGTCCAGCTCCTTCTAATGGCTACCAATCCCCCCTCCCCCTCCCCTCCCTCTGTATGTACAACCTGACTCAAGCAGCCTGGAGGCCTACCTTGTCTTAAGCAATATCTAGGGGGCTGCGCCGACGGCTCAGTGATCTAAGGAGTTTCTGATACCCCACCAACTGGTCTCTCCACCCCAAGCCTCAACAGCCATGTGGTCTTAGGAAGCATTGCAAACTCATTGCCTGGATTCAAACCCACCTCCAGGCAGGTGAGAAAGTTGTCAGTGGTGCGAGACTAAGCTGCCTGCATCCAAACACCGCTCTGAATGTAGAGAACAGACCATAAGAAGATAGTAACTAGTGCACATCAGAACATGGATCATCATCAGCTCTTTCTTCACACCCACTGCTATGCTTGTACATGTATTAGTAGAAACACACTCAGAATCACAAAGTCGAAATTCAAGATTTATACTGCTTTTGAATAATTATGCATTTCCTAAAATTTTTGTCATCACTGGTTCCGCTGTCTACAGAATATAGTTCCAACCGTTCTATATTCGCATAAATCACTGCTATGTAAATAAGGCTTGTAATGAATTGAAATTCATTATTATTCTTGAAAGTAAAGTAATGAATTAAAATGGACTTGACTAACTCCAAATGTTCTATATTTGCATAAATCTCTCCAATATAAATAAGGCCTTATTCAAGTAGTGATGAATTAAAATGGATTTCATTATCTAGCGTCTGTAGATGATGCAGATGAGTTTGAGTTCTGCTCGTTGTGGTGTTTTTATAAAGGATTGCAGGTTAATTAAGTGGACAATTAGTCGGTTTAGATCACCAGCTGCTGCTACTGTGCACACCGGGTCACTCGATGGCTAAAATATGGTCACTTGTTCCTACAATGGTCAGTGCTGAAGATTCTTTCGCCATTCACTCATTCATGCCTTTGAAAAGCAGTATCTGGATCTATGACACTTTTCAAAATAACTATAATAGATATAAAGCACGTATTCACCAAAAATTTGAATGCGAGTCTTTCATCGAGTCCTGATTTCATTATCTAAATGAATTGAAAATGATGCTTCAATAAATATTCAAAAGAATAGTTATACAGGCACTTGTGAGTGTGTTAAAGATCAGTTATATCTTTGATAGGGTCCCTTAAGATTAACCCTTTAATGCTCACACTGGCCAAAAGCAGACTGACAATTTTGGGGATATCTCCTCAAACAAAAGCAATTTTCAGAAAATATTTGAAGGAGTATTGTAGATAAGGCACTAACCAAGACAGCCCTTCCAAATATTATTCCAATGTATCCTTTATTCCAAAATCATTTACAAAAGTATTATAGGTCCAGACGACACTTGTTAAGAAATTCGACACTTGTTAAGAAATTCGACACTTGTTAAGAAATTCTCCGGGCATGAATGTGTTAACCCATTCATACTTGGAGATCACCTTGACAGGAGTACTCCAAACCTTCGATACTTTTTATAGTATCTTTTGCATTAATCATAAATACATGTAAAATATCCAAAGGAAAGTTGTAGGTTGGGTTCTAGCCAAAATTTCATCATCAAATATTTTCCTAAAATTGCTTTTTTTAGAGAGATATCATCAACACAAAGGTGTGGTTTTGGGTGCTACAGGCATGAATGTCTTAACCGTTCATGTGATATGATGGGTTTGCGAGTCAGACTGAGGTGGGTCAGCGTGTGAGCCGTTGTAGTGTAATGTGGATGTCGCCTGATCTCATCTCAGCCACCACCAGCTCTCAACGGTCGCCCGACCAGACCGACCCGACCCGGGCCCGGCCCGGCGGGTGTGAGTCATCTCTGCCAGCCTGGCTCACTCTCACACACTACTCCTAACCCGCAGTACACAGCTAATGCCCTACTAGAACACAACACCACTGACTATTGCCTTAGCACACAAAACCACTACCACTACTACCCTAGAAAACTATAAGACAGCATAAGACTCTCTCTCCCTCTCTCTGCCTCACTCTCTCCTTCCTATACTTTTCTCTCTTTCACTCTTTTGCAGTCTCTTTCTCTCTCTCTGTGTCTCTGTCTGCATGTCTGTCTCTCTCTCTCCCTACTTATCTCTCATTCCCCCCCCCCCCTCTCTCTCTCTCCCCCTATCTCTCTCCCTTGCTCTCCATGCTCCAAACACACTATAAGTCCCCATAAAACACTAGTCCCATAATAAAAGCACACCCCAGCACTCATCCACAATGCCTATTTAACCAGTCAGTACCACAGATCTATGGCAAGAACAGTTAAGAGACAACTGATGCACAAGGATGGGGTTGACTAGGCCATGAACCATACTGCCCGCCCGGCCCTTGCCAAAATTTCTCCATGCTTCCTGGGTAGCACCTGGGAAATGCAGGGTAGCCCATGCATTTCCCAGGTTTTACCCAGGTCTAGAAGCTGGATGAAACCATGTATTTCCGTGGTGTGAGCTAGCCCATGGTAGACCTAGCTTTATCCTCGGTAAGCTCCATGGATTACCTTGGTCAGACCAAGGCAGAGAAGCTAGATGGAACCAAGCATTACCATGGTTTATGCCTGACCATGGTAGTCCTAGGTTTTTCCGGGGTAGCTCCCAGATGCAGGAGATGGATGAAACCAGGCATTACCATGGTGTGAGGTAAAGCTGGGTAGCCATTCCACGCTGTCCCTCACAGACCATGGCAAACCTAGGTACAACCAGAGTAAAAATTGGAATTATTCATCAGAGTCACCATGAAAACTGGGAGGGCCTGTGAAGACTAAGTGAAATCCATGCTTGCATATTCAACTACTTTTAGGGTCTGCCTATACTTTTTCCTGGGTATTTTACTTTTGCTAATTGAAGTTACCATGAATCTCTGAACCTGGTAAATCTAGTACTTTTACTTGTGGTTGCCTTTGGTACCTGTCAAATGTAGCATTTCCCTAGTCTATAATGGTGCAATCATTAGTGAAAAGTAAATTAAGTAAAATTAAGTAAGACCCTGTGAAAAAAATAGTTAAGGCCCCCATTAAAGTTTATTGAGTTTGTCTCATATGCAAAATGGTATTTCATCTATTTTGTGTAGATTAAATGGTTTTGATGCTAAATGTGGTTTGACGAGTATTCATAGAATTTGTGGTATCCTTTATGGAAAAGTAGCTTAAATTTATGGAAGTGGCTGGCTACGCAGCCACTTCCATTATTATTGCTGAAGGATAGGCTGCATAGCCGGCTGGCCGGCTACGCAGTCACTCCAAGTCTGTATAAAGAAGTACCAGAGAAAGGTTTTTGGAAGTGGTTGCGTAGCCGGCTGGCCGGCTATGCAGCCACTCTGTCTATATGAAGAAGTACCAGAGAAAAGTTTTTGGAAGTGGGTGCGTAGCCAGCCAACCGGCTACGCAGCCACTCCAAGTCTGTATATAGAAGTACCAGAGAAAAGTGTTTGGAAGTGGTTGCGTAGCCGGCTACGCAGCCCCCGGGGCTGCATAGCTGGCCAACCGGCTACGCAGCCACTCCAAGTCTGTATAAAGAAGTACCAGAGAAAAGTTTTTGGAAGTGGTTGCGTAGCCGGCAGTCCGGCTACGCAGCCACTTCAATTATTATTGCTGAAGGATAGGCTAGCCAGCTACGCAGCCACTTCCTAAATTTATGTAACACATATGACGCCAATTTACTTAATTTGCTGCTTATGTTTAATGCCTATTGAAACAGGCTTTAATTTGCCTAACTTCTACCAGCAAGTTCCTCATAGTGTAGTGGTTAGAGTGTTCGACTCCCAGTCGAGGGGTTCATGGTTCAAGTCTCGGTGTCTCCCCTCAAATTTTTTACCAAATTCAAAACCACAGACCACGGTGAATGCATGGTAAACCTAGGTTGTTTTACCGTGGAATATCCTAGGTAATGTATGGTAGTACAGAGAATATTTAACCATGGAAATCCTGGAATTTCCAAGGTAATGCTTGGTACTACCAACCCGGGTAGATCCATGGTAATGCGTGAAAAACCTGCGAATTACCGTGTGACCTACTTCCAGGTAATGCATGGATTATTGACCTAGCATTTACCTAGGATTTCCCTGCTTTTTTTGGCAAGGAGTGGCAAAGAAGGACTGGATTCTCATTAAGCCTGCCTTTGCATTTATAAATACACAATGAAAGTAAAGAATGCCCTTCAGCCAAAAACCAAAATCAGCCCCCCCCCCCCCCAAAAAAAAAAAAAAAATCAGCCAAAAAACAAAATCAGCCAGAAAAAAATCAGCTAAAAAACAATGTTTTTGCCTATTATGATTTAGATAGTGATGTCATCGACATCAAATCACCTGAGCATGGCTGTATTAAAATAAAACTATTCATTCTAAAGGTTGACACTTATATCAGTTTTAAACATGTGCATTTAAATAACACCTGAAACATGAAAATTCCATCATATACCATATTGATAACTGAAACTCTTTTTCTAAGACACACCATCTCCCTCAAAACAAATAGAAGTACTGCTTTTCTTTCCAATCTTCTGTGTATGCTGCCTGGGTACCCAGTGTTAGATATCTCTATTGTGTGGTTCTGGGTAGAATGCACCCAGATGCCAGAGTCAGTATGCAGCTATATGGCCTAGAAATGCTGCTTTCATTTCAATCTTCTGTCTATATATTTCCTGGTTACTCAGGGTTAGATATCTCTATTGTATGGTTATGCCAAGAACGCACCCAGATGCCAGAGTCAGTATGCAGCTATGGCCAGGAAATACTGCCTTTTGCCTTTCTTTTCTGTCTTATATCTATGTTGCCTGGGTACTCTGGGTTAGATATCTCTCTATTGAGGTGTAGTTCTGGGTAGAACGCACCCAGATGCCAGAGTCAGTATGCAGCTCTGGATCAATACCCTGGTCAACTATTTGAGGAGCATCCTGTTGGCCTCCGTCACACATACCCAGACGGGGTATTCTAGGTATGGATTATCAGCGGGTTAGCGGGTAGTACCCTACTACAAGTATCACTACATAGGGGTATGCTGGCATGCATGGTCTTAGCCAGCAGGGCGTCTGGGTGCCTTTTTGGACGCCCAAACCCTTAAAATGAACCCCTCAGGACACCCAAATTTTTTAGTGTGGAATTTCTAAATATCTCAATCTCAAGCTTATAATTGAATTTTTTTTCATCACCTTATACTTCCCATGCCATTGTTTAATGATATCATGCCTTATTTTGATGAATTTATACATGTTTATGGTTGGAATGTGAGTATATTGTGATCCCCCTTAAAAATTTGGACGCCCAAAAATTTTACAACTGTCAATTTTAGGCACCCAGTTTCTAAATCCTGGCTAAGACACTGCTGGCATGTGGCACAAAAAACCCTGGTTTTTCCACCTGCCGATACAGAGGGTGTTAAAATAACACATTTTGGAATAAAGCAGAAGTTCATAAAATATTACAAGTATTTTCTATATAATATTCTGGTCTCAAACTATCACCGAAGTACTCAGGGTAGTTTGGGTACAACAGGCATGATTGGGTAAAATGGGAATTCCACATTAAAAACTACAGGTTTTGACATTTCAGGATGACATTACCATTACAGCCATACCGCAAGTGCCTCAGATGTCTCTTATGCTTTGGATATTAAACAAAGGATTTACATATAATTTGGAAAAAAAATTAAAAAATATTTTTATATATAAAAATAAGAGAGGAGTTTCTGTGTACATTTTGAATAATTGTCCTGATATTCCCCCCATTAGTCTGTATACAGTTATATTTTAATGGAGCTATATATGTAACTAAAACATTCTTCCCAACATGTGTATTTGATAATATGGAAACCCAATAGATACATGCCTGCATTGCAATACTCAGGTAATCACATGAATAAACCAATAAAACATTCTATGTATGTGGTATGCAATCAATATGTTAGCACTTTTAACATGGCTGTTTATTTACCCAAGGCATGAGGATACACAAAGTATGCATATCATACAGACCTAGAACTTACCAACCTGCAGATACAATTGTGAAGCAATAGGCATTGAAAAGGCTGAGCAGACCACTAGCAGCAGGATGCAAGGATCTCAATTAGTCCAAATGAAGTGCTAAGAATTGCTAGCCTGCTAGCAATGAAACAGACAGAATATGGCCTAGAATTCACTGGAATATCAGAAATATGATCAATTGAGATGAGAACTCAGAAATGAGGTATCTCTATAACAGTAAATCTGTCTCCCACCCCCCCCCCCCCTCCCCAGGGGATAGGGGCCATGTTTTCAGGGGAACATATTTTGTGGTACTATCTCCACTAGCCAGGCAGATGTAGAGTAGATGATTCTATAATTCAACCAAATTCCTTTTACATACAAAACTTAAAAATATTCAGTCAAAATACTGATTTGCAATCAAATTGAGCCCTGGGCCTTCTCCTAGAGGAAAAAACAAGTCCCTCTGTAAGACCTAGGATCCTACTCCAAGTTGTGACTATATACCATGTGGTACCAGCATTTTCACCCAGTGCAGAACAAGTATTTACCTGAGCTAGGGTTACAAATGTTATCTAAACAAACATACCCCTGGCCCTTCCTGCAGTACCTACTCCTGCAAACAGAGCTTTTTGTAGAGTTTACACACAGGTACTACATTCTAGTATTAGCCTAAAGGAGTACCCACTACACTAGAAACCCTATATAAGGGACCGAAGCACAGGCCAGACTAAACAGTTCTCAACACTGGATTGTTAACCCTTATGCTGTTGGTGGCTGATTTGGCAAATACAAAATGATGCAAAACGCTGAAAAATGACTGAAACCCTGGCAAATGGGTACTCATCTGACAGTACTCAGTGAGAGCTTTCCAATGAATACCAATATGACAAGGTTTGGATGGTTTTCAAAAGAATTTGCGTCCTTTTGCTTTGGATTAAAGTTGCCTCAGCATCGGATGGGTTAACAGGCAGACATGACCCTAAAACTCCATGGCCCCTATCTCAAATAGTATTATGATTACTAGGTTGATGTATATAAATCAGAAACCGACAAAAAAGCTCAGTAAAAAAGTGGGAAACTGATCCGTCTAGAGACCAGAGGTCGTAGACGAGTATGCATACATGTGTTGAGATTCAGATATCTGAAGTGAAGTGACCGAGATTCCGTCTTCAATGGGATAAGTGAAATGAGGCACAAGAAATGTCTAAATACTACCCAGCACTGCACCACTGCATAAATGCTATACCTTAACACATTCAGGCCTAGGAGAGACTTAACTTTACACGTATTTAACATATCTACCTATGACATTTTAGAAAATAACTTTGGAATAATGCACAAATTCACAAAGAATTTGATTGGGAGTTTTGGGATGAATTTTGAAAAAATAATTCTTTTTGAAATTTATCCGAAAAATGCTATTATGGTTTAAAAAGATATGTCCAATTAGTCAGGTCGTTTTTGGGGTGCTATAAGCATCAATTGGTTTAAGACTTTGACGGCATCCAAGGCCAGAAGGGTAGAGGGTATCTCTATCCATGGGGGTTGAAGGGTGTTTGAAGAGTCTGTCATGTTGAACTGGGGTTTTATATTACAGCCAATAGAGATCTACTACTAGAGGGAATACTGGTGTCACTTGACACATCACAGCTAGACATCCTTTGACAGCCATTCAGATGCACAGTGATATTCCCAGATTTCAGCCTTCAGTGTAAGTACAGAGAGTTGACTACAGGACAGTATTAAAGGTTTTCATCAACTGACAGGCCTTCCATTTCCTACCTTTGACCCAGGATGGAAAGCACATGGAAGTCGCTTGAGTCACAACAGCAAGATAGCAACATCAAATGTATGGCTCCCTGTCAAGCACAAGCAAAGTAACTTGGCTGCCTGAATCCATGTCTTTATATATATATATATATATATATATATATATATATATATATATATATATATATATATATATATATATATATATATATATATATATACATACATACATACATACATACATACATACATACATACATATATATATATATATATAAATATATATTTATATATATATATATATATATATATATATATATATATATATATATAAATATCTATATCTATATCTCTATATATATATATATATATATATATATATATATATATATATATATATATATATACACACCAGGGTTTGACTTCAGTGGGTGTCCGGGCGGTATTCACGCCCTGAAATTTGTCCGGCCGACCCAAGACTGACTATCATTTATCATATGAGATCGCCCGAAAACCGTCCAGAAAATTTTTCTCAAGTCAATCCCTGTATACATATGTGTATATATATGTCTTGACACAGATTGAAATTGGTAAGGATTTTAAATTGTGTCGACACAGATTAGAATTCTAATTTGTGTCGACACAAATCGCGATTTCAATTTGTTACCAGGTTTTAGCTGACACAGATTAGAATTTTGATTTGTTACCACCCAATTTTAAATTGTGTCGACACAGATCTAAATCCTAGCTATGAAGGGAAGCAAGGATTTTAATTTGTGTCAACACAAATCTAAATCCTACCTATGAAGGGAAGTAAGGATTTTAATCTGTGTCGACACAGATCTAAATCCGAGCTCAGTATTAATAGAGGGGTGGTAAGGATTTTAATTTGTGTCGACACAGATCTAAATCCTAGCTATGAAGGGAAGTAAGATGTAAATTGAGGGGAAGTAATAACCAAAATACTAGAGGAATAGGGTATAGACAAAGATTTTTATTCAGACTAATAACCAGTTTCTTGTTAAAATAAAGATTGTACATCTTTTTTTCTACTATAGACAAAGATTTTTATTCAGACTAATAACCAGTTTCTTGTTAAAATAAAGACTTTTTTTGTACTAACACTAGCATCTATATACATGCACACACACCTTAAGATCTACATATGCTCACATATTCTCATCATGAAAGTATATCATTAATAAAATGGGAGATATATAAAGTCACATAGGTATTATTTTGAATGCTCTCAGCTCATATTTAAGTGGTATTTTAGGAATTCAATATAAGAATTATTCAAGAGTATAGGAAAGCAGGGTTGGCACGGTGACTAGCACGGATGAAAAAATAAATAAAAATCAATTGATTATACCTGCTTGTTTTATACAGAAAACCATCTCAATACTGAAAAGTTTTGTTCAGGCAAGTTAAACAGGAGGCAATTTATCATTATAGACCCTTACCACTCCTCTATTAATACTGAGCTAGGATTTAGATCTGTGTCGACACAAATTAAAACCTTACCACCCCTCTATTAATACTGAGCTCGGATTTAGATCTGTGTCGACACAAATTAAAATCCTTACTTCCCTTCATAGGTAGGATTTAGATTTAGATTTGTGTCGACACAAATTGAAATCCTTGCTTCCCTTCATAGCTAGGATTTAGATCTGTGTTGACACAATTTAAAATTGGGTGGTAACAAATCAAAATTCTAATCTGTGTCAGCTAAAACCTGGTAACAAATTGAAATCGCGATTTGTGTCGACACAAATTAGAATTCTAATCTGTGTCGACACAATTTAAAATCGTTACCAATTTCAATCTGTGTCATGACATATATATATATATATATATAAATATATATATATATATATATATATATATATATATATATATATATATATATATATATATATATACATATGTGTGTGTGTGTGTGTGTGTGTGTGTGTGTGTGTGTGTGTGTGTGTTAGGGCTGTCATCGATACCGGCGGTATCGATGGATCGCTGGCGAACCCCTAGCGATAATCGATACGCAAGAAATGCTGGGGTATCGATTCGTTATAAAAAATAACAAAAAACAGGTTGGATTCGTTGCAACAGGCCAAAACTGCCGTTACCAACCAGAAATCTTTTTAAAAATAGTCCAAATCAGCGAGAACTTACCCCAATTCAAAAACGGAAGTTGAATTGAGGACGGACGATCTCTGGCGCACTACTGCGCAGGTCAGCGCAATGCATTGTGGGGTCCTGTCGAGTCGACGACAGGTGAAGACATCATTAGCGCTAATGGGTAGATCGCAAATTGTAGGTACTTTTAAGTTATTGTTAGGGGTGGGGATTGATGGGTAATGAAAATATAATGCTTGGTGGGCTAATTGCATATATATTAGCCGAAAACCAAGCGTGCGGCAATTTCAAATGTGAATCGATAGCGAATCGAATCGAAGTGCCGTATCGGTAAAAATCTTTTCGATTATCGAATCGCTAAAAATTTGTTAGTGATGACAGCCCTAGTGTGTGTGTGCGTGCATGTGTGTGTCAACGTGTGAAAAGTATCTTGAACTCCACCTATATGGCTATTTTGAATCCTAAGCTAAGTTTACGCAAGTGCCTGTTTTGAACTCTTTCTCTTCATAAGTTAGTATCCCTGAAATGCTGGCTGGACCAGGAAATGCAGCTGACCAGAGCAGTGACCGCTAGCTGGGCCAGTAATTCTGCTGTCTGCCTCCAGCCAGGTCCTATTTGGAGAGGGGCCAGGTCAAATATACCCACCACATTCACAATCTACATTACATAGCACTAATAGGACACACAATCGTGGCACCAGACATACTAAACACAGCATAGAGAAGGGCCAGGTCATATATACCCACTACATTCACAATCTACATTACATAGCACTGATAGGACACACTATTACTGGCACCAGACATACTAAACACAGTATAGAGAAGGGCCAGGTCATATATACCCACTACATTCACAATCTACATTACATAGCACTGATAGGACACAAAATTACTGGCACCAGACATACTAAACACAGTATAGAGAAGGGCCAGGTCATATATACCCACCTCATTTACAATTTACAATAAATAACATTAATTACTAGGACACACAATCACTTAAAACTGTGATAAACATTGGTGCTTGTCACATAGAAGGGAAATCCTCTAAATCAAACTGAATGGGGAAAGGTGATCGTAATCTTCCTTTTAAAATAGGACCTCTTACCAAATGAAGCTTGGAATACCAAGGAATTTTAGGAAAATACCAGGATTCCAGAATGTTCAGCTACGTTTGGTAACATTAAGGGCACCTAGGAATAATATCATAGGCATTATGTCCCTGGACTGGTCATTCGTCTCATATCCCTTCTACAAACAGGCTCTGTTGTAGTTGAACCAAGAGACAGGCCATTTGTAACCTGCAATTTAACAACTACATAATCTTACAATAAGTATCTTTATTACATAATTTATTACAAATGATTGGGTAAAAATGAGCAGTACTAACACATACAGTTTAAATAGCTGAAATGGATTTGGCCACATAAAAATAAAAGCCAACTTTAAGAGGCTAAGGACGGGACTTATCCTGGTTTTAAAGCATATTACTACCACCTCACAGCAGTCTTTAAACAGTCTGGCAACCTTGGGCCGAGCTTATTTATAAATACCTGCCATGGATTACAACATATCCTATAGGTGAGTCATGGGTGCAGAGTGGGTTTATACAAACCTAGAAGTAAACCCGGACTGAGGGATATGACCTTGCAGGGTCTGACACTTAGTTTTCAGGCTGGGGGCCCGAAAAGGTCTTTTGATAAGTTTAGTGGTCAAAAACAGGATTTCTGTATTATTATATATACTATTTTGGGCCCCTAGTCCGAAAAACCTAGGGGCCCACAGCAAAATCTAGGGGCATATGCTCCTGGGCCCCTGGGAAAGTCGAACCCTGCCTTGACTCATTCCTGACAGAGGGGTACAATATCAACTCATGTCTTTGTTGATGGTCTTCTTTCTTTCAATATTTATTGCTGTCATCATACAAACCTGTAAGTAAACTCCAGTAGGATAAGACCTTGACTTCTTAAGTGATAGTATATATGGAAGTCACACATTCTTATTAACAGCTAATTTTTGATTTTTTGACATGGTCCCTAGTTTTCTACTTTTCAAGCTAAACATTACCACATATCATTCTTTAAGAGAAACCTACTTGTTATGAGCCAACACCCAGTCAAAGCTGACATAAAAAAAAATTTAATCTAAATTTACAAAACACAAGAAAACCATGCAGTATATAAAGGTCTCTTTCATATACTCTATAATATATCATGTAGTATAAAGCCATGCTCTACATAGCAGTATATAGAGGATGTTTGTTACTGGACTTAACCCTTCCAATGCTAAGGCTACTTTCATCCAAAGCACAAGGACGCAATTATTTTGAAAAACATCCAAACCATGTCATGTTGGTATTCATTAGATAGCTCGCACTGAGTACTCTCATATGAGTACCCATAAGCCAGGGTTTCAGCTATTTTCAGCTTTTTTGCATCATTTTGTATTAGCAAAATTAGCCACCAGCAGAATAAGGGTTATTATTATTAGTCCCTGGAGTCAGATGAATGGGACTGTGCCTGGCCTCTTGAGCTGCTACGTGTGTAAGTCTGTATAAGCATGACAGAGACAGGACAACCCTAATCTAACTCTTGTCATCAGCCCACAGATATGACAAGGACTGTTGACAGGAGAGATATATCTGACATTGAGAGCACTTGTTGAACAAATGTCATTGGGCCACACATGAAGTGCAGCGTAAATACTATAAATGCTTATGAGTAAGTGAGTGCATATATATATATATATATATATATATATATATATATATATATATATATATATATATATATATATATATATATATGTGTGTGTGTGTATATATATACATAAATGTATGTGTGTGTATATATATATATATATATATATATATATATATATATATATATATATATATATATATATATATATATATATATATATATATATATAGTGAATCACCTATCGAGAGTAAGTTGAGAAATTATTGAAAAATTTGTGTTGAAAAATTACTATATGATGCTGGCATATCATGTCATTCCATAGAAAAACATGCAGGCCCCACTTTCAGCTATACCCTGTAATATTAGTAGACCATCATCCACAGAAAAATCTTTATCCACACAATGGGAGCCTGTGGGTACGAACATTGATTCCACTGCATTTTTCATTGAGATGCAAATGATATGATGTGCTACTTGTACATGTATTCTCATAAACCTGGGTTGTTGCTAGCTGGGATTATAGGGGATCAGGATTATCCTAGGGCCCGGGTACAATAGGAGGGTGTTATGATAACATTACTCTGATGGCTGGGATTATAGGGGATCAGGATTATCCTAGGGCCAGGGTACAATAGGAGGGTGTTATGATAACATTATTCTGATGGCTGGGATTATAGGGGATCAGGATTATCCTAGGGCCCTGGTACAATAGGAGGCTGTTATGATAACATTACTCTGATGGCTGGGATTATAGGGGATCAGGATTATCCTAGGGCCCTGGTACAATAGGAGGCTGTTATGATAACATTACTCTGATGGCTGGGATTATAGGGGATCAGGATTATCCTAGGGCCCTGGTACAATAGGAGGGTGTTATGATAACATTACTCTGATGGCTGGGATTATAGGGGATCAGGATTATCCTAGGGCCAGGGTACAATAGGAGGGTGTTATGATAACATTATTCTGATGGCTGGGATTATAGGGGATCAGGATTATCCTAGGGCCCGGGTACAATAGGAGGGTGTTATGATAACATTACTCTGATGGCTGGGATTATAGGGGATCAGGATTATCCTAGGGCCCTGGTACAATAGGAGGGTGCTATGATAACATTACTCTGATGGCTGGGATTATAGGGGATCAGGATTATCCTAGGGCCCTGGTACAATAGGAGGGTGTTATGATAACATTACTCTGATGGCTGGGATTATAGGGGATCAGGATTATCCTAGGGCCCTGGTACAATAGGAGGGTGTTATGATAACATTACTCTGATGGCTGGGATTATAGGGGATCAGGATTATCCTAGGGGCCGGGTACAATAGGAGGGTGTTATGATAACATTACTCTGATGGCTGGGATTATAGGGGATCAGGATTATCCTAGGGGCCGGGTACAATAGGAGGGTGTTATGATAACATTACTCTGATGGCTGGGATTATAGGGGATCTGGATTATCCTAGGGGCCGGGTACAATAGGAGGGTGTTATGATAACATTACTCTGATGGCTGGGATTATAGGGGATCAGGATTATCCTAGGGCCCTGGTACAATAGGAGGGTGTTATGATAACATTACTCTGATGGCTGGGATTATAGGGGATCAGGATTATCCTAGTGCCCGGGTACAATAGGAGGGTGTTATGATAACATTACTCTGATGGCTGGGATTATAGGGGATCAGGATTATCCTAGGGCCCAGGTACAATAGGAGGGTGTTATGATAACATTACTCTGATGGCTGGGATTATAGGGGATCAGGATTATCCTAGGGCCCTGGTACAATAGGAGGGTGTTATGATAACATTACTCTGATGGCTGGGATTATAGGGGATCAGGATTATCCTAGGGCCCTGGTACAATAGGAGGGTGTTATGATAACATTACTCTGATGGCTGGGATTATAGGGGATCAGGATTATCCTAGGGCCCGGGTACAATAGGAGGGTGTTATGATAACATTACTCTGATGGCTGGGATTATAGGGGATCAGGATTATCCTAGGGCCCTGGTACAATAGGAGGGTGCTATGATAACATTACTCTGATGGCTGGGATTATAGGGGATCAGGATTATCCTAGGGCCCTGGTACAATAGGAGGGTGTTATGATAACATTACTCTGATGGCTGGGATTATAGGGGATCAGGATTATCCTAGGGCCCTGGTACAATAGGAGGGTGTTATGATAACATTACTCTGATGGCTGGGATTATAGGGGATCAGGATTATCCTAGGGGCCGGGTACAATAGGAGGGTGTTATGATAACATTACTCTGATGGCTGGGATTATAGGGGATCAGGATTATCCTAGGGGCCGGGTACAATAGGAGGGTGTTATGATAACATTACTCTGATGGCTGGGATTATAGGGGATCTGGATTATCCTAGGGGCCGGGTACAATAGGAGGGTGTTATGATAACATTACTCTGATGGCTGGGATTATAGGGGATCAGGATTATCCTAGGGCCCTGGTACAATAGGAGGGTGTTATGATAACATTACTCTGATGGCTGGGATTATAGGGGATCAGGATTATCCTAGTGCCCGGGTACAATAGGAGGGTGTTATGATAACATTACTCTGATGGCTGGGATTATAGGGGATCAGGATTATCCTAGGGCCCAGGTACAATAGGAGGGTGTTATGATAACATTACTCTGATGGCTGGGATTATAGGGGATCAGGATTATCCTAGGGCCCTGGTACAATAGGAGGGTGTTATGATAACATTACTCTGATGGCTGGGATTATAGGGGATCAGGATTATCCTAGGGCCCTGGTACAATAGGAGGGTGTTATGATAACATTACTCTGATGGCTGGGATTATAGGGGATCAGGATTATCCTAGGGCCCGGGTACAATAGGAGGGTGTTATGATAACATTACTCTGATGGCTGGGATTATAGGGGATCAGGATTATCCTAGGGCCCTGGTACAATAGGAGGGTGTTATGATAACATTACTCTGATGGCTGGGATTATAGGGGATCAGGATTATCCTAGGGCCCGGGTACAATAGGAGGGTGTTATGATAACATTACTCTGATGGCTGGGATTATAGGGGATCAGGATTATCCTAGGGCCCTGGTACAATAGGAGGGTGTTATGATAACATTACTCTGATGGCTGGGATTATAGGGGATCAGGATTATCCTAGGGCCCTGGTACAATAGGAGGGTGTTATGATAACATTACTCTGATGGCTGGGATTATAGGGGATCAGGATTATCCTAGGGCCCTGGTACAATAGGAGGGTGTTATGATAACATTACTCTGATGGCTGGGATTATAGGGGATCAGGATTATCCTAGGGCCCTGGTACAATAGGAGGGTGTTATGATAACATTACTCTGATGGCTGGGATTATAGGGGATCAGGATTATCCTAGGGCCCGGGTACAATAGGAGGGTGTTATGATAACATTATACTGCTGGCAGTGGAGGCTGATCCACACACACATGGCACTGCCTCATGTGTGGGGGATAATGCTACAGAAACAGGCACTGTTTAGTGTTAACACTCCAGTGCATCAGCATTGATCTACATACATACCAGGCTATGCTAAAATGCCTGTTAACCCTGACACCCTATGTAACGAGGCACCCTCCCTACAGGGTCAGTACAGGTAAAATGCCTGTTAACCCTGACACCCTATGTAACGAGGCACCCTCCCTACAGGGTCAGTAGAGGTAAAATGCCTGTTAACCCTGACACCCTATGTAACGAGGCACCCTCCCTACAGGGTCAGTACAGGTAAAATGCCTGTTAACCCTGACATCCTATGTAACGAGGCACCCTCCCTACAGGGTCAGTACAGGTAAAATGCCTGTTAACCCTGACACCCTATGTAACGAGGCACCCTCCCTACAGGGTCAGTACAGGTAAAATGCCTGTTAACCCTGACACCCTATGTAACGAGGCACCCTCCCTACAGGGTCAGTACAGGTAAAATGCCTGTTAACCCTGACACCCTATGTAACCAGGCACCCTCCCTACAGGGTCAGTACAGGTAAAATGCCTGTTAACCCTTGTACCCTATGTAATGAGGCACCCTCCTTACAGGGTCAGCACAAGTAAAATAACTGTTAACCCTGATACTCAGGTAATGATGCACCCTCCCTACAGGGTCTGCAAAGGTAAAATGCCTGTTAACCCTGACACCCCATATAATGAGGCACCCTCCCTACAGGGTCAGTACAGGTAAAATGCCTGTTAACCCTGACATCCTATGTAACGAGGCACCCTCCCTACAGGGTCAGTACAGGTAAAATGCCTGTTAACCCTGACACCCTATGTAACGAGGCACCCTCCCTACAGGGTCAGTACAGGTAAAATGCCTGTTAACCCTGACACCCTATGTAACGAGGCACCCTCCCTACAGGGTCAGTACAGGTAAAATGCCTGTTAACCCTGACATCCTATGTAACGAGGCACCCTCCCTACAGGGTCAGTAGAGGTAAAATGCCTGTTAACCCTTGTACCCTATGTAATGAGGCACCCTCCCTACAGGGTCAGTACAGGTAAAATGCCTGTTAACCCTGACACCCTATGTAACGAGGCACCCTCCCTACAAGGTCAGTACAGGTAAAATGCCTGTTAACCCTGACACCCTATGTAACGAGGCACCCTCCCTACAGGGTCAGTACAGGTAAAATGCCTGTTAACCCTGACACCCCATATAATGAGGCACCCTCCCTACAGGGTCAGTACAGGTAAAATGCCTGTTAACCCTGACATCCTATGTAACGAGGCACCCTCCCTACAGGGTCAGTACAGGTAAAATGCCTGTTAACCCTGACACCCTATGTAACCAGGCACCCTCCCTACAGGGTCAGTACAGGTAAAATGCCTGTTAACCCTGACACCCTATGTAACGAGGCACCCTCCCTACAGGGTCTGCACAGGTAAAATGCCTGTTAACCCTGACACCCCATGTAATGAGGCACCCTGCCTACAAGGTCAGTACAGGTAAAATGCCTGTTAACCCTGACACCCCATGTAATGAGGCACCCTCCCTACAGGGTCAGTACAGGTAAAATGCCTGTTAACCCTGACACCCTATGTAACCAGGCACCCTCCCTACAGGGTCAGTACAGGTAAAATGCCTGTTAACCCTGACACCCCATGTAATGAGGCACCCTCCCTACAAGGTCAGTACAGGTAAAATGCCTGTTAATCCTGACACCCTATGTAACGAGGCACCCTCCCTACAGGGTCAGTACAGGTAAAATGCCTGTTAACCCTGACACCCTATGTAACGAGGCACCCTCCCTACAAGGTCAGTACAGGTAAAATGCCTGTTAACCCTGACACCCCATGTAATGAGGCACCCTCCCTACAGGGTCAGTACAGGTAAAATGCCTGTTAATCCTGACACCCTATGTAACGAGGCACCCTCCCTACAAGGTCAGTACAGGTAAAATGCCTGTTAACCCTGACACCCCATGTAATGAGGCACCCTCCCTACAGGGTCAGTACAGGTAAAATGCCTGTTAACCCTGACACCCTATGTAATGAGGCACCCTCCCTACAAGGTCAGTACAGGTAAAATGCCTGTTAACCCTGACACCCCATGTAATGAGGCACCCTCCCTACAGGGTCAGTACAGGTAAAATGCCTGTTAACCCTGACACCCTATGTAACGAGGCACCCTCCCTACAAGGTCAGTACAGGTAAAATGCCTGTTAACCCTGACACCCTATGTAACCAGGCACCCTCCCTACAGGGTCAGTACAGGTAAAATGCCTGTTAACCCTGACACCCTATGTAACGAGGCACCCTCCCTACAGGGTCAGTACAGGTAAAATGCCTGTTAACCCTGACACCCTATGTAACGAGGCACCCTCCCTACAGGGTCAGTACAGGTAAAATGCCTGTTAACCCTGACACCCTATGTAACCAGGCACCCTCCCTACAGGGTCAGTACAGGTAAAATGCCTGTTAACCCTGACACCCTATGTAACGAGGCACCCTCCCTACAAGGTCAGTACAGGTAAAATGCCTGTTAACCCTGACACCCTATGTAACCAGGCACCCTCCCTACAGGGTCAGTACAGGTAAAATGCCTGTTAACCCTGACACCCTATGTAACGAGGCACCCTCCCTACAGGGTCAGTACAGGTAAAATGCCTGTTAACCCTGACACCCTATGTAACCAGGCACCCTCCCTACAGGGTCAGTACAGGTAAAATGCCTGTTAACCCTGACACCCTATGTAACGAGGCACCCTCCCTACAGGGTCAGTACAGGTAAAATGCCTGTTAACCCTGACACCCTATGTAACGAGGCACCCTCCCTACAGGGTCAGTACAGGTAAAATGCCTGTTAATCCTGACACCCTATGTAACGAGGCACCCTCCCTACAGGGTCTGCACAGGTAAAATGCCTGTTAACCCTTGTACCCTATGTAATGATGCACCCTCCCTACAGGGTCTGCACAGGTAAAATGCCTGTTAACCCTGACACCCTATGTAACGAGGCACCCTCCCTACAGGGTCAGTACAGGTAAAATGCCTGTTAACCCTGACACCCCATGTAATGAGGCACCCTGCTTATAGGGATGTTGCAGTTTTAACCCTGTTGTAAGCACATCCTCTACGAGGATGTGGTTGTAAGAGTTCATAGCATACCAGTGAAAGCTTGTATCTGGGATATGTAATACATCCTCATATGTAAGTACATGATATGATACAAGATGATATGGCAAAATGTTGACACTTTAAGCTATTAGCACCCAGAAACTTCCGACTACTTAGGTATTATCTTTTAGTACAGGGTATTATTATATCTGAAGGAGAAAAATTGATCCTACCATTAATTCTACAATACCTACAACTCTCTTTGAAATGTTTCCCTGCTTATTTCCTAAGTCATTTTAAGAAATATCAAATATCATCATGTCAGTCAAAAGTTCTCAAGCCTGAACGGGTTTAACCTTTCCAATGCTGAGGCTATTTCGTTCGAAGCACAAGGATGCAAATATTTTCTGAAAACCATCTAAACCGTCATGTTGGTATTCATTAAATAGCTCTCGCTGAGTACTCTCAGATGAGTACCCAAATGCAAGGGTTTCAGTCATTCTCAGGTTTCTTTTGCATCATTCTATATTGGCCAAATTAGCCACCAGCAGCATAACGGTTAAATGCAAGGAACGCTAGGAAGCATATGATCCCATAGTTGCACAAGGTTCATGTCTAGGCAGCTGGGAGCAAAGGATCTGTGCATCCCGGTGGTATACTGGAATGAGCGGGCCATATAGAATATCATTAATATTATTATGTCTGAGTCATTTTCTTAAGTATAATAGATCCAGACAACAGTCAAGAGTTCTCAAGCTTGAATGGGTTAAGCTGACAATGGAGAGCTCTCCACTCCCGAGCAAGGGATCCTAGAAGGCGTATGGGGCAGCTGGGAGCGAAGGATCTGTTTATCCCTGTGGTATATATTTGCACCAGAATGAGTAGGCCCTTTAGAATAGGTGCAGTGTATTAACATACATACATGGTAGAAATGTGGGGATTTTAAGCATGCCCAGGAGAAAGTTTTCATTAATCACAATGCACGAGAACAGGAGCTGTGAAAGGGGGCGAATATCAAGTGCGTTCACAAAATCTACTTAACAAAACAAAGCTACAATATTTTTGTATAAGGCCTAAAAAAGAAGTTGTTTGTTTCCTGTAATGGTACGAAAAAAATAGGGTAGGTAGGTCGGTAAAAATATTTTTTTTGCATTATTCTTTGGTCAAAAATGTGTGTTTTATGCATCTTTTTATGTTGATTGGGAGTTGGAAGGGCAGTACAAACTTTTGGGTAGGGATTTTTTTGAATAAAAACTTGTTAGGGTAGCGTTACAGGAAACAAACAACTTTTTTTTTAGGCCTAAGTGTCTGACATTTGCAGCATCGAAAGAAAAAAATTGAAAGAAAAAATAAAAGTGGGCCTGGTCATATCGCTTTGGTACTGAGCGGTTCAAGCTGAAATGCAACATGCTGTAAGTGTAAGCGATCGGAGCAGAGGCCAAGGTTGGTTTTCAGCCCAGTTGAGCACGAAGGCCGAGTTCACAACATTTTATTTGTGTTGGGGCTAGTAAGGCATGCGGCTGCGGCAGCTGCTGGCTCTGGAGCCATCAATACAGCATTGATCCCTACGCTAGTTAATGAACTGGGGGGAGACTGGGTGCTACAAAGACAATGCAAGGCTGCCAGAGAATCAAAGCTGACAGTATAGGTTACCACAGAATGATACCCATTACACACAGGTGATACCTGTAGCATGTAGCAATGATCCAAAACATCAAAGTATATGTAAATTAGAGAAATGCCCTTGAAAGAAAACCAAACACCTAGACTCTGCACTCCCAACACTTTCCTATCCCGGAGCCGGTCCTATCAATAATATCTTTCCAAACGAGATTCTGGAGAAAGTAGAATGATACAAATGTACCTATTGCCAATACAGGTCTGCAGCCTGCAAAGCAAACAAAAGCAATGATCCAAATCATCAAAAATATATGCAAATTTGAGAGATGCTCTTGAAAGAAAACCAAACACTTGGACTTTGCGCTTTCAACACTTTCCTATTTTTCCAAACGAGATTCAGGAGAAAGTTAAACTTGGGGTGCTAAAAAACAAAGCAAGACCACCGTAGAATCAAAGCTGACATCCTTGGTAACTGTGGGATGATACCAATGTACCTATTACATACTGGTGATGCCAATACCTCTAGCCTGCTGAGCAAGCAATAGCAATGATCCAAATCATCAAAAATATATGCAAATTTGAGAGATGCTCTTGAAAGAAAACCAAACACTTGAACTTTGCGCTCCCAACACTTTCCTACTCAGGAACCAGTCCTGTACTGCATTTAGGTTCCATTAATAATCTTCAGAGTGTGAGTTTCCATTCTATGTTTGATTTCAAACCCAGTTATATAATGACATCATTTACTCATATCAATTACAATTAAGCAGCCAAGTTGGACAATAAATGAACACAAGGACAATAGTAATGCCACATTAACCCTTTCAAGTCTAGATTCCCCTGGATTATACTATATTGGAACACAACTAAGCAATGACACACATAATATGAAATTATTATAAATTAATGATGAAAAAACGTAAGTCAAGTTATGATTAACACTTCCCTTTCAGATATTTTCTAAAACATGCTTTCAAGAAAAAGTTATCACCAAAAAGGCATGCTGTTTTTAGTAACTACATGCATGAAAGGTTTAACCCTTATACTGCTGGTAGTTAATTTGGCAAATACAAAATGATGCACAAAACATGAAAAATTACTGAAACCCTGGCACATGGGTACTCTTCTGAGAGTACTCAGTGAGAGCTATTCAATGAATAGCAGCATGACAGGGTTTAGATGGTTTTCAAAAATCTTTGCGTTGTTGTGTGTTGGACGAATGTAGCCTTAGCATTTAATGGTTTAACCTGTAACTGACAAATGTTCTGGCTATTTTACATATACCTTAACATAAGTCAAACGCCTTGATAACCCAGCCCTATATTTATTCTAGATTAAAACTGATAAGACAGGTATGATCTTTAATCTATCTATTGAGGACACTTTAATAGCTTATAACCAGACAGGACAAAATAAATATCCTCATTTATCACAACTTCACTAGCACTACTAAATTGTAAGGATGTAGCATTTAGAAAAATTGAGGCATTGAAAAACCACAGGCTTTCATAAAACACATCCTTCACATGTCCCGATGTTATCTCTTGAAACGTTTTACCTCCCTGTGGTGATATTCACTCTCAAGGCTGAATGACTCACTTCAACCCTTCCAATGCCGAGGCTACTTTCCTCAAAAGCACAAGGACGCAAATATTTTTGAAAATGATCTAAACCCTTTCATGTTGGTATTCATTTGATAGCTCTCGCAGAGCACTCTCAGATGAGTACCCATTTGCCAGGGTTTCAATCATTTTTCAGGATTTTTTGCATCATTTTGTATTGGCCAAAATAGCCACCAGCAGCATAAGGGTTAAAAGCGTGTGGAGTTATGAAAAACTGAACGAGCCTGAGATAAGCCCATATTTAACCAACATGACCTTGTGTCAATACATGATGTGTCTGCGCATAGAAACCTCAAAAACATAAGCTCATTTTAGCCTCAAGCAGCCTCAAGGGTATTGAATAGAGAGAGCCTTATGGCATTTGCCAAGTATTATAACTTCATGATCATATCTTTGGAAAGAGTAGCTTAAAAATGAGAAGGTAATATATTCTACTTCATGCCCAGTTTCTTTTTTAACCCTTTAATATACTGCCAGTAGCTTATTTGGTCAATACAAAATGATGTAAAAAAACCTGAAAAATGACTGAAACTGAAAAAACGAGCTTTCCAATGAATACCAACATGACAGGGTTAAGCATCCTTGTGCTATTGACAAAAGTATTCTCAGCATTGGAAAGGTTAACAATTGTCATGCCACCATGTTTGTCTTATCTTTGGTTACAGTTGTGTAACTTATGATGTATTTGATGAGGTCTAGACCTCATGTTGCAACTTTTTCATCATGTATCAGGATGAAATATAATCTCTAGGACACAGGTTATTTGAATACATGTATTGCTATGTGGCATTGAGGTGTAATATCCTCTTTGCACTGCACTGTGATAAAACACCTACATAGTCTTAACCCTTATGCTGCTGGAGGCTAATTTAGCCAATACAAAAGTATGCAAAGAAACCTGAAAAATAACCGAAACCCTGGCATAATGGTACTCATCTGAGGGTACTCAGCGAGAGATATCCAATGAATACCAACATGACAAGGTTTAAATGGTGTACAAAAAAAACTTCGCATCCTTGTGCTTTGGACAAAGGTAGCCTCATCACTGGAAGGGTTAACCTGTTCTTCCCGGCAGACCACTCCTCAAGAGGGTGTTACTACCTGTATCATGGTGACACTAATATACCTCTGATCAAAAACATCTCTTGAAAACATATTTGAAAGAGAAACATTTTTCAAGGCCAAAATAATAGGCAATAACTCTCTATGAGATGAGGCAATGGCAACCAGCATCGGTTGCCAGGTTATTCTTGCTGAACAGTTCTTGACAATTTTTTTTGCAAACAAACAATGTTATTAATAGGACCCAACTAATAACTAACTCCTTCAGATATATGCTTTATTCTGAAATAATTTCTTAAAGACAATGGTTTTGAAGGGTACTTTAATTATGTATGGGTTTAAAATCAGCAGTGTATGTGTGTTTCTGTGTGTATGTGTTTCTGTGTGTGTGTATGTATGTGTGTGTGTGTTCGTGTGTGTGTGTTACTTTAGATACCACGCCCCTTGATGAGCCACATGAAGAAGTACATCCCTCAGTTCTCAGCAGCAGCGATGTTAATCATAATATTGTGACCCAGACACAATGGAACTAGGTTAGGTGAACATCATCTCAGGCAGCACTGCAGACTCTTTGATCTTCACTTTACTGATCTGTCAACGCAGAAAAAAACCTGCTAAAATCCCCAAGGCTTTTCCTGTGCATTACGCGTCCGTCGCTTCCCTGTCAGGCAAGCTGAGACTACTACCCTTTGAGCGATGGCAACTTGACAGGCCACGCAGAAATGGGAAAGATGTGAGGGACATTTCTCGCGGAGTGGGTGAGTGACACATTCTCTAGTCCAAGGAAACCATGCATTCAACCCCCCCAGTGTTGAGGTCAGGAGTTGGCCGTGTGGTATGCCAGGGTATTGCCGGCGCCCCAGAACTCAATGGTGACTTTTATAGCATTGTAAAACTCTAGCAATGTCAAGGTTACTATGAGCCAGCTGGGAGAGTTGTGGGGAAGCTCTAGAGTTGTTCCTGGTTTACACACACACACTCCCCCCCCCCCTTTCTGTCTCTCTCTGTCTCTCTGTCTCTCTCTCTCTCTCTCTCTCTCTCCCTCCCTCCCCTCCCCTCCCTCCCTCCCTCCCCCCCCCCCCCTCCCTCCCTCCCCTCCCTCCCTCCCTCCCTCCCTCCCTCCCTCCCTCTCTCTCTCTCTCTCTCTCTCTCTCTCTCTCTCTCTCTCTCTCTCTCTCCTCTCTCTCTCTCTCTCTCTCTCTCTCCTCTCTCTCTCTCTCTGTCTCTGTCTCTCTCTCTCTCCCTCTCTGTCTCTCTCTCTCTCTCTCTCTCTCTCTCTCTCTCTCTCTCTCTCTCTCTCTCTCTCTCTCTCTCTCTCTCTCTCTCTCCCTCCCTCTCAGCCAGCTGCGAGGGATGTGGGAAGCTCAAGAGTTGTTCCTGGTTTACACACACACACAATCTCTGCCAAGAGTGCTTCTTCCATTTCTTCTTCATCCTGCATTCCTAAATGCTGACTTCACCTGACAGCTTCCTCAACTTGAGGGCTTCAAGGAGTTTTTTTTCATGTCTCAAAAACTCCATTCATCACATAGACACTTCAAGAGGACTGGCTTACTCCTATGGCAATTATTGTCCACTGATGGCAAATGTATCAGATGTTAACCCTTCCAATGCTAAGGCTACTTTCATCTAAAGCACAAGGATGCAAATATTTTTGATAAACCATCTAAACCCTGCCATGTTGTTATTCATTAGAAAGCTCTCACTTAGTACTCTCAGATGAGCATCCATGTGCCAGTGTTTCAACCATTTTACAGCTTTTTTGCATCATTTTGTAATGGCAAAATTGGCCACCAGCAGCATAAGGGTTACACAGGCAGAGACATTTTAACGGATCAACAAGACAAAATGGACCTTGTATATACTGTAAATCCTGTTAATTTATTCATGTTTTTAATTTGTCTGTATTAACAGATCAGACGTGATCGGTAAAATAAGATTCAAAATTTTTTATGAAAAGCTCTGTCAATGTGGTTTTAAAACAGTGCTTATGTACTGGAAAGTGTTGTTTTGTTCTAATTGAAACATCTACTATGTTAATTATTTTGCTCTATTAAAACATCTTCAAATAATCTCATTTTCTGGGGTTGTATACTCATGCTGCTAGGCACCCTGGGCACTGAGGTAATGGAAGGGTCATTGACTCCTCTCTGGCTGTTATGTGTGGCTAATTAATGGGTTCTGCTCACTCAGCAGCACATAATAGATGATGTGATCAGGGGATAAGATAGCCACCAGGGGGCAGAGGCTGGCTGCTGCCCCCAGGCAGGCAGGAGGACTGCTCCAGACATCACCCGGCAGGCAGGGGTGAGAATGTTCACCAGGGCAGTGGGCCACCACTGGGCATCTCTCAAGGGGTTCTCCCAGATTTTCTCACATCTTTTAAAACACATCATTACCACCAAAGCATTTGTCTTATGAACCTTTGACAACACTTATTCCTGAAGGAGAGGAAAGCTTGGTTAAATTGACTATATCATGTAAACCATCAGGGTTTTTCTAGGGTAAGACTCTAATTCTATGAAAATAAACAGCTTTTCAAAGCACCAACAGAACTCATGTCATCTTATATCAGTCACACCAACATATCTTCTTCTTCCTAGTACTCGTCAACTTCATTTGGTTGAAGGCTCCGACGAGGTTAATATAATACAAGTAGACCATAACTGCAGGTGCCCAATGGTACTTCAAATGAAGAATCTGAGAAATATAGTCCAGTGTCATCTTCAGTCCTCAGCAAATATAGTGTTCTTATCTTGTGTGCTGAGTTGCTACGGACAATATCTAGAGGAAAAGTTGATATTTTACTCAGAGTTAGTAATCTGGATATGGAAGGATGTAAGTGGAACACCTCCTTCCCCCCTCTGTAGCCAGTGTTGATCTTTAAACTGTCAACAATGGGTGTGTTATCTTTGGGATGCTGAGGATGATTATGTGGTCCATTAACCAATGACAGAGGGACGGTCTCCCTTGAGCACACAGACACAGCAAGAGAAGCCAAGCGTGACTGCACTTGATTTACTCCCAGGACAAGTTGTCACAACATCTAAGTATATAAAGGGATAATTAGGACTTGAGAGACATGTAAGGCCTAAAGAAGTTGTTTGTTTCCTGTAATAAAAAATATATGAAATTTTGATTTAAAAAATCAAAGACCTGCCGACTCATGACGCCACTTGAAGCTAGCTCTTTCCAAAGTATGTTAGCAGGGCTCGAAATCAAGTTTTATTCAGGGAGCCCAATTGCATCTTCGAAAGCTACCTAAAGGTGGTGTTTATAGGAACCAGTACATATTTGGGCTCCCTGCAAAAACATTGAGGGAGCTGCAACGGAATTCAAATTCGAGCCCCGGTTAGTGTACTGTTATGAAAAACATTCTGACATAAAGGAATTTTAAATCAGTCAATTTTAAAAATGAAAATATGAATAAAAACTGCATTCATAAAATAAAGTATGAAAACAATTAACAGATGGTTAACTTTTTCATCCACTGAACATTCAAAAGTTTAGTGAGTGCCGCCACTTCAACAAAACCCATTGTCTAGAATTAGATGTAAGTGTTGGCATCACACATGGTTATTTCATGCATTAAACAATGTTCCTCTTTATAATCACATCCAATTATAATGATAGGTTGTACACTTGTAGGATCTGATCCAATAATAATCCAACATGGATCACGAGAAAATGTGTGTGTAATTTAGGGCCTGAATAGACTCTAGAGAACTACCTCCCCCCATCCCCCCACCCCCCCCTCTCCCTGCCTCTCATGGCAGTATCAGCTAATACATAGTATTATTGTAGCTTGTAAATGAGGTTTTCATCCAATCATTTCCTGAGCTGAGACCATCAGCGAATTATAGCAATTACATTACCCTAGCATCACTCTTCCTATGCAGCCAACACGTGGCCCAGATAGCTAGTCACACCAAGCGCTCTCCCAGCCCGGCCGGCCGCTACCCCTACTACTCCACAGATGGCCACTACAGACTAGACGCTGCCAGCCATCCCCCCTCCCATCAATCTTCAAACAATCGCCATGGAAACCATGCAGAAATCCCGCATCTGGGGAATAAGCTGTTAGGGTCAGGTCCAGCTGAGTCTGGAAGGTAAAAATAGCCCTCTGTCTGTTGCCCTCGGTTCCTCTTTCACTGACATCTTTTTCTCCTGTCATACTGGTACAGGGTGCAAGCACCGAAATAGGGTGCTTAGGGGTAGCAGTAGACAGGAGAGGGTGTGAGCATTTGAAATCAGATTAAGCATAAAAAGCAAAATCCTTGAAAAAGCCTCATATTTTCACTGTTAACTTACCAGTTTCTTGGATTTTCTCTTGATATTAATCCATTATCCACTGTTTATGAAAATGGTTACTCAGTTTCTAGCTCCATACACAAAAGTAATAGCAAGTTAATCAGTCTAATTATGATCATAGTTAATTAGTTGTTATAGGGTGTTATGAATACCAGAACATATAAATATAGTTAACTTGATTGCAGTCTACTATGGGCATGATATAAATGGCCTGTACTATTTGTAGTGGGGCTGAATATCTGGCCTACATAGCAGTGACCCCGACATCACTCTTGGTGCGAATGTGAAATATTCATCTTGATAGCTATGTTGGGTAGCATTACAGCACGCCCTTCTCAGAGCTGCAGAGAAATGTTGGCTGAATAATTCACCATTCCATGAATACTAGCTGCTACTGATCCCTGCCCTAATGACCACAATACCTGAAATATTTAGCATCTAATGTAAGGATAGCTCAAGGAGTTGCCTTTTGACAGGGAGCTCATGGAAACTTCTTATGATATGAGGTGCAGAAACAATCTTGATCCATTCACATCATAATCTTAGCCCGCAGGGCATCTAGGCTTCATTTTGGGCAACGAATCCCTCAAAAATCCCCCTCAGGACACCCCCATTTTAGTGAATAATTGCAATATCCCTTTCAAGTATAAAATTGAAGTTTTTCCACCTCAATATAATTTCCATAACATTGCATAAGGATATTATGCCTTATTGTAATTTAAGTAAATCCATTTTTATGGTTGTAATCTGAGTATATACTGTGATCTCCCTTGAGAAATAGGATGCCTCAAAATTTTACAATTGCCAATTTTGGGCACCCAGTTTCTAAATCCTGGCGAAGACCCTGATTCACATAATTGATAGAATGGCCATAGAAATGTTGTTATGATACACAAGAACTACCTCAATACATTCACATACATAACAGGGTTCGACTTTCCCAGGCCCGGGGGCCCGGGGGCATATGCCCCTAGATTTTGCTGTTGGCCCCTAGATTTTTCAGACATGGGGCCCAAAATAGTATGAAAAATAACCAGAAGTCCTATTTTTGACCAATAATTTTTTATCGAAAGCCATTTTCGGGCCCCTAGCCTGAAATCTAAGTGTCAGACCCTGCATAACACACTGGATTAAAAAAGGGGTACTTCTGCTTCTTACGAGGGAGTTCAACTTACCGTGGACCTTTTACACAGACTAAATGCAAGGCAATGAGGCATGGTCTTCACAAGCCATGTTCAGGGTAAACTCCAGAGCTAGAACACCATGATGAATAGGTTTGGGATGCATGGGTGAATTTGATAGAGCTTAAAGAAAATCAAGGGCACCCCAGCCTCCTTGCTTGAACAGAAAACCTATTAATGTCTCATAAATTATGTTGAAATTTCTACCAACAAAATGTCACAATATAGATATCCCCTTGAATCTGACCTGCATGAAGTTATACTAACCCGGAACAGGAAAATTAATGAATCATAGATTGTTTGTGCCCTGAACACTTCCTACGTAGTAAATATGATCCCCATCCTCAAAATTCGAGTGCATAATTGATTCAAAAGCAAGGTTTCAGGTTGGCAAAACAGAGCTGTGTATCCCGACTGCTTGCACCTGATAACCAGAAAATGTGATTAGTTTGCGTTTAAGTGCCTGCGGGGGTCAGACAGGTCGGTGTATTAGAGCACTATGACTCATGTGATAACAAAGTGGCGCTGTGTATTTTGACTGTTAACGCCAGGTGACTCACAGGAAGAAGAATATATCATAATAAGAAAGTAGCTACTTGAAATGTCTAGATATTTCCAACAAACAATCCTAATAATAGGACTTATATCCACTGGTTGGTTCCTGCCATTTGTTAAACAGATTGCCAAGGTACACTTAGGTGCACTATTGAATTACAATGTTTCAAATTGTTATATGGATAGCGCAACAATGTATAATACATTTTGTAAAATTGTATCAAAATGTATCTGAAAAATGGCCTCTCAGATATGACACCAAACCAGAATAAGTATAGCACTATGAATAATGTATGCAACTAGTACAGCATGTGCACATGTGGCAGTATTTCATATATCAATATTTCAAAACAGTAATAAAGGAGGTTTATCTATAATTCATCATTGCTATTCATCTGCTCAACAGGAAAGCGACCTGTAACTAAGGATGTTAGGAAAACTAGATGAAAACACAATTTACACATAAGAGCTGTGACTGGGTAATTGATCACATGAACTGATTTGAGTGCAATCCACATTGACCCTTAATTAAGAAATGAATAAGTCTCAGCTCAGTCAGCTGGTGATCTAGCCAAAAGACAGCCTGGGATTTATTAATTAGTTAGCACCTTCCCATCAAAAATAAATAAATGAGGGAAATGACTTATAAATCTAAAATAGCTATCAGTAGTTCTCAATAAAATGTCTTTCTAAACTATACAGATGTAGATATGCACAAATTTCTTTGTTTGAAGTAGGAATCAATGACACTGAAATCCCCACCTACCATTGATTATTGTGGCATTTATTCAGAAATAAACATAAGGTATTTTAAAGCTGTACCTAGCAGAACACACAACTATCTTCAATTTTTTTCTTTATTTAAAAAAAAAACTATAAATAAAAATTTGATTTGATTTTTGAATTCAGTGCATTTAGATTTAGACCAGAAACTACTGTGACTCACATATACTGTGTGCTCATAGCATGTTTAGCCTGGTCTAAGTTCAAGGGAAAAGGATGGATGAAATGTATACACACGCCGCCTACTAAGGCCCGAAACTCACTGACGAGGCAGCCAGCCCCTCCAACAGGTATCAGGTTTCTGCCTGGAACTCCTGGAAGTGTGTCAGGGGTAAACAGGCAAGCTACCATGCTTATAATCCACACTGCATAGCACGCACAATAACCCTAAACAATACCCCATGACTCACCCCCACAGCATGCACATACACTCACTAATATTCCAGCGCAATAAGTAGAGGCGATTATTCATTTCAAACATAATGGAATAGTGATCAAAGGGACCTGTGGCCCTGGAGAAATGAGTGTATCTAAGTAGTTTACATGTATGGGTCAGCCCACAAGAGGGAAGCTGTGGATATGGTCCCTGAGTGTATTCAGTTATGTAGAACAGGCATGGCATATCATCATCAACTGGCACCCCAATTCCAGCTACAAGTCCAACTGTATGGTCTGGTCTCCGAACCTATAACCATTACATAATTTGACTCAATTAAGTCTGCTTCAAGCAATTTGAGGTAACAGAAAATGTGTGCAGACATATAAATGGGAGTAGGGTTTTTGATTTATCATTGATATAGAAATTGCACACATACAGAATTTCTCATCAAAAATAATGTTCAATATATACACCAAATCATGTAAAAGCTGTATGTCACTGCTATATTGAAGTCAACATTATAGACACATTGACATGTGTTAACAATATAGAGTACTATAGACACATTTACTTTTGGCATTTGCCACTTTATTGCTTAACCCTTACAATGTTAAGGTTACTTTCGTCCGAAGTACAAGTACCCAAAGATTTTTGAAGATCCTTTTAACCCTTTCATGTTGGTGTTCATTGTGTAGCTCTCACTGAGTACTCACAGATGAGTCCCCATGCGCCAGGGTTTCAGCCATCTTTTAAAAGTTTTTTTGCATCATGTTTTATTGACCAGCATATAGGTTAAAAACAACCCTAAATAAATACTGGACCTACACCCTGGGCTGGCAGTTTATTTTAATCAGCTTGATATCTCAAAGCATGTTATGTAATGGTTCTTAGTGGAATCATGTCCTGCTGCTCAGGAATGACAGGACCAAAGAATCCTGGGGGTTGGCAGGGACCCCCTACCTCCCTCCCACCCCACTTTGTTTATCTTAGCCGGCCCAACACCCATGGACAGAACTCAATAGTGAAGTCATGCACAGCATCCTTAGCTTAGCTAAGATACTTCACTAACATCTAATAAAATTCAGTCAACTTTTTGGTGTCAAAAACATCTATAATCGGTACATGTAGTAATTTGCATCTATCAATCATCACTATTAATAAATTGTTATTGAGTTTATTGAAAAGGATTACATGATTATCAAGCTAAAAATTAAATGTTCACATCTTCACTCGTAATTGGTTTACAAGAGATAAGACTATAAAAACCTTCAGGAAGTCTCTTAACACCATAGACTTAACCCTCAACGGTAGTTCATACCACTACTAAGAGGGCAGCGCACAAGCTGAGCCAGTGCTCCTTAAGGAGTCTTTACAGCTATAAAGATACAGATACAGAAAAAGATTTTTAAACACATATAAACATAGATTAATTCTTCAAATAGTTAGAAATGACTTGATTATCGTTTGTACACATTACATATATATTTAGATACCAAAACAATCGAGTTCATGTGCCCACCCAACATTAATGGGAATATTTAATTAATTTATTAAAGTATCAGATGAACAAAAGAGAAAATATATTTAAGATCATAGTAATCATCATTTAATGCAGATCCACAGAGCCTCATCTTTATGAGATGGTCAGGGTGGGAGTGGACCGTACCCCAAGCACTTGAAGCAGCAGTGAAAATGACATATCAACAACTGAATATTCCAATGCCAGGGCCAGGGTTATGGATAATGGATAATAAAGGCTTGGAGAGTAGGATCATAGGTAGACCCGGTTTGTGTCTCTATCCAGGCCAGCTGTTCTTGATACTGACGTCTTTATGGCCTTCAGAGACACGGTACCACTGCATTGTAAAAACCTGGCATCCACTACGGTGAATTCACCGTAGTGGATTTCTCGCGTGATAAGGCGAGTGTCACGGCCAGACTTATACCAATGAATTAAGTACATCTTTGACTAGAGTATTTGCCCTAAGTCGGCAGGTGACAATGGTTGGAATGTTTTATAATCTTAGAAAGAAGTTCTGAAGCGGCAATTTCCGCCATTTTAAAATTCCGATGTATGCTTAGGCCTGACTAATCGAGCACCTGCCAAGACATTAGGAGCGTCTGTTATATGCGAACAGACGCTCCTAATGTCTTGGCAGGTGCTCGATTAGTCAGGCCTAAGCATACATCGGAATTTTAAAATGGCGGAAATTGCCGCTTCAGAACTTCTTTCTAAGATTATAAAACATTCCAACCATTGTCACCTGCCGACTTAGGGCAAATACTCTAGTCAAAGATGTACTTAATTCATTGGTATAAGTCTGGCCGTGACACTCGCCTTATCACGCGAGAAATCCACTACGGTGAATTCACCGTAGTGGATGCCAGGTTTTTACAATGCAGTGGTACCGTGTCTCTGAAGGCCATAAAGACGTCAGTATCAAGAACAGCTGGCCTGGATAGAGACACAAACCGGGTCTAGATCATAGGATGTAAAATTCCAAGTCGCGTAGTTTTTATTTTCCAGCAACACTAGCTACAATATCGCTACAACGAATATCTCTCATTGGATACAAAATAAGCATTTTCCACAATGAAGATAAGTTCTCCCAGTGTTGCGAACATGCCGATCTTGGCCTAGGCACTGGGCTCTGGCAATGGGATGACAGCCACAGAGTGAACGGCCCACAGCGCAAAGCTGGCTACTTGCACAGACATCCGTTCCAGTCCAAGCCGGTAGCTACCGGCACGCGAAAAACATGAAATAAAAATGAAACTACGCCTTACCTGATGTGATGTTTTGAAGCAAACTCTCCCGATGATCCTGGGAGAAAGGTTCTCCAACTACCAAGAGCAAAGCTGCTCCAGAAAGCGCCATTGTGTCGTTATTTTCAGAGCTTAGCTGTAAGTCTTCCGACAGATCAGCCATGATAGAACTGACAGAATGACGTCATTGTCTGCACCGGCAAAGTGTAAGACGCGTTTTCATTGGCTTAAAATTTCTGTCTGGGACGAAATGAACCAATCGGAGCACCCCTTATAAATATCTTTGGCTTCCTGCTTCATGTGCTGAAGTGAGTATTCTTCCCATAATACATTTTTTCATGAATATTGTCTTTGTCATGAGGCTTATTTTGTTTTCATGTGTTCTTAGATATTTTCAAGGGTTTCAAGCATAAGCATGTATCGCCATATAGCATGAAAAGTATTAGTTGTCTTGGAAAAATGAAAAAAGTCGATGTGACAGCTGAGCCTAAATGGAAAACTTGCTACTTCTTGTTCTGAGAAGAAGAATGCTATTCAAGGGTGTTTACTTATATATTTTTTACGGTTTTAACTCTAGCCTCTCTAGATAGGTACACCTGTATTTGCCTAATCCTTTTCTTCACACTCTTGAGTTGATAAAAGGATATTTTGATCAATTGGGCTGATGTAGGGGTTTGTTTGGGGGTTGGGGGTAGGAGGATTCATAATTTCCTTTATATAAGTATTTGACAGACAGTGTTTACATTGTTTAGAAGGATGACACACATTTACTTTAACAAAGCTAGTGAAAAATACCTTGCCTGCTAATTTAACTTTAAACAATGCTAATAGAAGAGTCACAATTGTAACAACGTGTCCATTGACCAAGTCCAATATTGCGCACCCATTAATAAGTTATTTTAACATGACTGGTATCATAGTGGTATGTTTTGTAATTGTTTAAAATTTGGGATTGTAGATCAACATATACCAATTCCTGTTAGCCAGTCAGATACCAGTATACAAACCAGTCAAGTAAGTGAGTAGCAAATCAGAACGTTAGTTCATAGATTTAACAAGTAGCAAGTAGTGCCACCTAACCCACTTAAAAATGAATCACAACATGTAGCCAAGGGTCATTTTTCATTTGTAAAGTGACTGTAAATGACAGTAAAAGTAGTGGGTATGTTATAGTAGACAGAGACCATAGTGAAGCAGTATATTTTGCTTCCACTCATGGGTTGTATTTGCCCATAACTGGCCACCTATGATGGTTACGCCACATATACCTTTACTAGGGTCTATTCCTATTTCCTATAAAGAGTTGCTTGTCGGTCAAAGTGCCAATCACAAGCATTTTAATCCTTATACTGTAATTTGGACAATACAAAATGAGGCAAAAAACCTGAAACATTGCTAAAACCCTGGCATATAGGTTTCCATCTGAGAGTACGCGCTATCAAATGTATACCAACATGACAGAGCTTAGATGATTTTCAAAAATCTTTGCGTTCTTGTGCTTTGGACGAAAGTAGCCTCAGCATTGGAAGGGTTAAAGATAAAATACCTAGCCACCAGCCACAAATATTGTTTACCTTAGGCGTGCAGTACCTTTCAAGGAAGTTGACCTCCATTAGCAATATACTGTGAATGATTGTTAGGCTGACAAGTACTCAAGGTTATTTGTGGCAACATCAAAGATGGCCTTTTTTAACACACCTAGGTTCTTATGTGGCTTTGTTTTCATAGTCAAAATTTAATACAGGAAAGGACATTAAGATAGACATTTCATTTTTTAATTCAAAACCCAGAAAATCACTGAGATTCATAAATTTGGGAACTTTAGGGCTCAGGAAATATAAGTGTTCTGTATTACTGGATCTCATTGTCTAAATGACAGGTGATTGATGAATTGTGTAAACAATAGATGATTGATTGTGTCTGGTTCACCTGTAGCACCAGATGGCCTCAATGGTTCCCAACAATAACTTATGCTAATGAGGGTCTCCATAAAATGTGCAATCTCTCTGAAATGATTGTCACACATGCTCAGCAATATTTCTTTGATACTTTTGACAATACAACTGTTTAGGATTGGAAACCAGACCATCATCAAATGTTTTGATATAGACAAAAGTGGATCGTAAGTTACATTTGTATGATCCACTTTTGATATAGTCCATATTAGGCCATATTAGGAAAAGTAATAAGTGTAATGGCCACATGATAGAAATTTATCGCTTTAAATGCCACATGAAATATTATTGCACGCACAAACTAACATTAAAGGGTAATTTTTGTTCTTGTTAATCTCCGATACAAAACTGAGTAGACACTAGTTGATTTTCACAAATGCTTTTAAATACCACAATGTTTTGCTGATTTTTCTTACAACCACCTAAAGAATTAATAGTTGTCATGTTAGTTTATTACACAATCATATTTGTTTATAAATAGTAATATGCTGCTCAACTTATGCTGCTGGTGGCTAATTTGGCCGATACAAAGCCATGTAAAAAAACCTGGAAAATGATTGAAACCCTGGCACATTGGTACTCATCTGAGAGTACTCAGTGAGAACTATCCAATGAATACCAACATGACAGGGTTTAGATGATTTTCAAAAATCTTTGCATCCTTGTGCTTTTGGATGAAAATAGCCACAACATTGAAAGTGTTAAATTGTCAATTGAAATGGTTATGCTTGAAGCGTTATACATATAAGATATTGACATTCACATTTCAACCCCTTGTAATTCAGGAAGCTGATCTAAGATCAAATATTCAGCAGTTGCACTCATAAAAACCTCCTGGTCCGGGCTGGTGCACAGCTGAGAATACAGTGGCAGATCTCCTGTGGCCTTCTTGAGCCCCACACAAAGGTTAACTGGCCCCAGCTATCTGCTAATCCCCTTAACTGACCACTGGGGCTGACCACTGGGGATTGGACGGGGTGTCAGGCCCCAGGTGTAATAACACACAAGGCAAAACAACACAGATGGTCGTCCACTGGCAGTCTGCAGGCCAGCTAGCTAGCCAACAGATTCTTAACCCTTCCAATGCTGATCATGAGGCTAATTTCCTCCAAAGCTCAAGGATGCAAAGAATTTTGAAAACCATCTAAACGCTGTCATGCTGGTATTTATTGGATAGCTCTTGCTGAGTACTCTTAGATGAGTCAGGGTTTCAGTCATTTTTCAGGTTTTTTGCATCATTTTGTATTTGGCGAAATTAGCCACGAGCAGCATAATTAAAGCCTTAATGACTGTTCACGAGGGCAGTATTTGTATTTAATGTGCGCCTGAAGGCATCCTAGCCAGACCGAGGCCCGAGGTCTGGTCAGGATGCCTGAAGGCACACATTTAATACACATACTGCCCTCGTGAACAGTTATTAAGGTTTTTATTATTGCTTCCCTGAATTTTGACATCTCTTGTGATCTAATTCATAGTACCTTGTGATATATGGTATGCAGACCAGCAATAAGAACTAAAAAGGGCAATGTTTTCTTCTACTTTCTTCCTTTTAATTTTTGCTATTTATTTTCTATGAGAACTTGTGTAGATATATTGCTAAATGGCATAACCTCATTTAGCAATTTTTTGAATCTGAAATATCCATGAATTCTATTAAGCTTTCTGCCTTCCCCATGATAGACTAGTCCTTTGCTCCATGAGTAATATTGGTACTCTGTCTCACACTTACCACACTGCAATATAGACAGTAGGATGTGGAGTGAGAGAAAGGGAACCAGGTGAAAAAGAGCCATCTAGTGGGCACACCAAGAACTATTTATTGTAAGTTTGATCACAAAAATTCGCATATTTTTTATTTCAAAACTTTTTCCACTTAAATAAGCCCTTGAACATGTTTAAAAAAATGTTTTACACATTTTAGAATCGAACGTTGTGAATATTTGAGTTTCATGTGCTTATTGTAAGCAATTTTGTTTCACAATGATACTGACAATGCATGAGAATGAGATGCAAGGAAAGCGTACCTATATAACTTGTCCAGTTTCTTTCAACAGTAAATGAGCAATGGTTAAATTGTGTCATACTGACCTAGATAGCTTGGGAGGGCATTATGAGGTTGCATTTAACGCCCTGCGGCAGATTTAATGACCGGTCACATGGTACGAATCCTGCTTGCTGATTGGACAATGCAAAGCAAGCAATAATAAGGGTTAATAATCACCTGAATAGAGCTATAAGTATTCTATCTTTAGTTTCAACCCATCAACATTGTTTCATTTATTCTTTAATTCTAGATAAAACAGCAAAAATCAGACAAAAATGCCAATGATTTTAAAACTATGTACATGCCTTCATGTCTTTGTTTATAACATTCAGAGTAAGATATTAATATTTGTCAACAAGGGATCATATATAGTTGGGCAGAGCTAAAAGTATTTATTAGTGTCCACCCCAGCACCACAACTGTTTCTTTATTCATTCGTTTTAGATAACATAAAAGCAGTAACAGAAACAGACAAATAAAAATTGTCTGAAAATTCCAACCAGAGACACATATTCATGTCTCCATTTATAATTTAGTACATAGTAAGATATTTGTCAACATGGGAATATTTATGTAACTGAACATAAATTTGTGATGATGTAAATGAAACCTGACCTGTTATGTAATTGTAGGTAATAGCTTCATGATTAGTTTACAATATGCCCACAAGGTGGCTGCACAGACTTGAAGGTTCCATATTTTAGCTTATCACAGAAGAATCAGTATACCTTTTCCTACGTATGATTTCAGATTAGTCGGGGGGGGGGGGGGGGGGGGCTTTTTCAACAAAGAAGGGTTTGTGCTTCAATCATTACAAAAGAAAAAAGGAGTCAGGGCTAATATATAAGAAAACCAAAAGCAAAATATTGAAGTACACATAGTTGACCCAGAGTATGTGAAGGTATTCGGTTTATAGTCTTGTATCCACCGAAGCGCTCACACGACCTTCCTCCCCTAGCAGGCCTGTACACACGGAAACCATTTCAATCCCCCGGGGGATATTCCAGAGCAACTTGCAGCATATAGCACACATGCTCTAAGCATTGCCTTATTTATGCTAGGTACCATGTTTTAGGTCTCCTCTGGTCATCAAATGGTACATACCATTCAAACATACCCCGGCAAGTGCACTCACATTTATGTTTCACCATGGCTAATAGAACTACAACAAGGCTAAGTAGACTCTTAACCTGACTCTGGAGTTTGATGGAATCCAAGAATACATCAGGAGAGTCCCTGATTACCATAGGAACCATTATAAAGCCCTGAACACACCTAATCTCGCTGAATCTAGTCTCAGTGTGACGTCACTAGGAGACAGACCAATGAGGGCTCTCATACTTATTTACATTTACATGAGGAGGTTGCTCATGCTTATGTGCAGGACACACCTCTTGAGTGGTTCTCGTCAATACCTGGGCTGGGAGTCATGCAGAGGCTGTTCAGCAAGATCTGCTGGTTGATTATCCAGTGATCGACATTCATGGTTGAACCTACTACATCTATAACACCTAGGTGATTTGTATAGTCAGAATGCCTCCAATATCTTATTTCTCTTATTTCGACTGATGCATAGACCCTTCCATTTACAAACAGCCCACTTCTAGATCCTATGCTGACCTTTGCAAAGGTGTTCCTCTCATCCAATGGTGAGCCTAGGAATTGGTTGTCTGTCAGCCCCGCCTCCCTAGGGTCCAGTCATGGAAGGTCAACAGGGCAGTGGCGGGATATAAGTGTCAGGATTCCATTTTTATTGATCAGTTGTGTCTGGTGAGGGCTGCTCTGCTGGCAGGACCAGTGGAAAGGCCGCACATGGCGTCAGTGCTGGTGCCAAGTATGGGCAAAGCTCACAATTAAATTAACCCTTCCAATGCTGAGGCTACTTTGGTCCAAAGCACAAGGACACAGAGATTTTTGAAAATCATCATAACTCTGCAAAGTTGGTATTCATTGGATAGCTCTCACTGAGTACTCTCCGATGAGTACCCACTTGCCAGGGTTTTTAGTAATTTTTCAGGTTTTTTGCATCATTTTGTATTGGTCAAATTAGCCAAGCTTGGGCGCAGCTCATGATTATTAACTTAACCCTTGGACTGGTGGTGCCTAATTTTGCCAATACAAAATGATGAGAAAACTTGGAAAATGATAGAAACCCTGTCAAACGGGTACTCATCTGAGAGTACTCAGCAAGAGCTTTCCAATGAGTACCAACATGACAGGGTTTAGGTGGGTTTCAAAAAATGTAGTGCTCTTTGGAAGACAGTAGCCTCAGCATTGGAAGGGTTAACCCTTATGCTGGTGGTGGCTAATTTGGCTATGACTGAAAAATGACTGAAAACCTGGCACATGGGTACTCATCTGAGAGTACTCCATGTGGGGTATCCAATGAATACCAACATGATAGGGTGAACATTGACTTGGGTGAGGTTTCATTAAGTATTCAATTTCAGCTCAATTTCGTATTGTAGTATCATTCAAAAAAATACATAAGTGAGCTATTTTGTGATAAAAAAGCTAAAGAAATTCATAAGAAACTGAAAATTTTCCTTAAGTATTTAAGTGGTGTTCCACACAGATAATGACAGGAAGAAGTGATGATAAGTGTTTAATATGGCCCTCAGTACTCCGCTGAGGATTCTATTATTCCAATTTATTCCCTGAAAATCTCCACCACGCTGCCTTGGTAGAAGGAAGAACCTGAATAATTAATTCTGATCTTCATTGGCTTTCTGGCGTGGTGCTGCGGAGCGGTATCTATGGCAACTGGTCTGGTGTTGTGACTTGTGTCGAGAATGCAGCCAGTTCAAAAGTTCACCTGGAACTCCTAATGAGATCTTTGAGTATTGTTGATTGCCAAGGCAACCAGACTCAAAGGCCACTCAAAGGGAACTCCTACCATGGTCTTAGCCAGAAGGGCATCTGGGTGTCTTTTTGGACACCCAAACCCTTAAAAAGCACCCCTCAGGACACCCAAATTTGTTTGTTCAGGAAATTCTTAAAATGTCAATTTCAAGCATATAATTAGATGTTTTCATCTCCATATAAATCCCATGACATTGTATAAGGATATCATGCCTTATTTTGATAACTTGATACATGTTTATAGTTGAAATTTGAATATATTGTGCCCCCCCCCCTTCAAAATTTGGACGCCCCAAAATTTTACAATTGCCAATTTTAGGCACCCAGTTTCGAAATCCTGGCTAAGACCCTGACTTCTACCACTCCTAACTCTTCTAATGCTGAGTTTACTTTTGTCCAATTCACAAGAACACAAAAAATGATTAAAATCATTTTAACCCTGTCATGTTGGTATTCATTGGATAGCGCTCACTGAGCTGAGTTCTCTCAAAGGGAACATGACAGGATATGGTCACACAGAACTTTTTAAAGTCACTTGTTACAACTTTCAACCCTCAAGAGCATGCTAAAACTCCTATATTAAGCTGCACGCCAGAGTATCGTATACTTCCTAAACTAAATATACCACTTTCTTGTAGTCATTTCCATGAAAACCGCTTTTATACTCAATTTTCTGCTGCAAGTGGAAATCTGTATGGCTGTCACATCTAGCGTCAACACTCCATCGTATACTGCTACTAGCTGGCTGCATTTGACCCATATAGATAAGGACCTGCACGCCAGTGCCGGCCAGGTGGGTAGCGTTCTCTAGGGAGTGCGAATGATAGGAAGCATTGCTCCCAACCGTCCGGGCCACCACGGTACCGTGGTGGCCAGGACGGTTGGTACTGTGGCCATATCCTGTAATGAACTCTTACCTCTCTTAACCCATCAATGCTTAAAAGTTCCTCCAGAAATAGTCGTCTGGATCTATGATACTTTTGACATTATCTTTTGAATTAACAATGATTTTACTTATATTTGAAGGAGAGATGTTGACTTGTTGGCAATGTATTGTTTAACATTTCTCCATCAAATATTTTCATAACTATGCTTTTGCCTGCAAGATTTCATCAAAATCGTCGTCAGGCTGTGAGCGATAATGAGTTAACTCTTCTTATGCTGAGTTTACTTTTGTCCAATGCAACTGCCAATGCACAAGAACGCAAAAAATTGATTAAAACCATCTTAACCCTGTCATGTTGGTATTCATTGGATAGCTCTCGCTGAGTACTATCAGATGAGAACCATGTGCCAGGGTTTCAGTCATTTTCCAGGTTTTTTTTGCATCATTTTGTATTAAAGGGTTTGCTGCATAAGGGTTAAGGTGTTCCTCAAAGGGAACTTGAGAAGGGTAGGAGAATCACCTCTGCTCATGGGGGAAAGGTGCCATTCATGCTTAGAGATCTCCCTGACGGGTGTCGTCTGGACTTTTGATACTTTCACAAATAACTTTGAAATTCATCATAAATTCACAAAATATTTGAAGGAGAGTTGTGAGTTGGATTTTGATCAACATGTTTCTTTCAAATATTTTCTGAAAATTGCATTTGTGAAAGAGATATCATTAAAATGGGCAGTTTTGGGTACATGTCATAATCAACCCTTACATGACTAGAGCTCACCTTCAAATATTTGTCTGTATAAAATGCTAATTCTGAAAAGAAATGGTAATTCCAACGCATTGATTCAAACGATCTTTGAAAAAGAGTTGCTGGTTGTGTTTTGAATGATATTTCTCCCTAATATTTTATATGGCAGTTGTTCTAACATGGTTACTAAATTCATTAATTGTTCAGTGATAAAAACTAACACTAGCAGGGCTCAACATTAAGAAAAAACTTCAGAAGCCCAGCAGGGCTAGTTACCGGAATTTTTACTAGCCCTGAAATATTTTTGCTAGCCCTGATATTAATGACAACTCTTTTCAAATAGTGACCTCTGTTGATATCATAGCCTCTGTTGATAATATGAAAAGAATAGAGTGTATTGTGGTAAATTGAGTTAAATTATCATCCAGGTATGCAGAGCCAAAAGTGGGCTTCGTAATTTTAAGCGATGTTATTCTAATTCTATCTTGCCCCTCAGGGCTACTCACAGGTAGAATTTACTAGCCCTGACTTTCAATAACTAGCCCGGGGCTACGGGGCTAGCCTTAACGTCGAGCCCTGACTAGCCCACTAGCCAATGCGAGTTATTTTCAAATTGGGCGAGTAAGAGTCGAAATATGCTCACCCATTGGGCGAGTGAACAATTCCTAACCCCTCAATATAAAAATTCCCGCCCCAAACACTTTGTTTTGAAAAATTAAAAGGAAAAAACTAAAAAACAAACGCTCACATGTCGTCGTCTTGTTTACATCCCCACCATTTTCAACAGGCTTCGCCTGACCTGGACTTGCAAGTTCAAAAATTCACTAGCCCAGTGGGCTAGTAATAGTAAAAATCAGTCTTTATGACTAATTGTTTGTACTGTACTTAGGCGGGGATGGAGTGCCATTAGACATAGATACTCCGATGGTGCTAGGAATCAATTAGTAGCTATCTCTCTATCTCTCAGTTTCCAAGTATTACTCAATGAGTTAACCTGTCCCTTGGCAGTAGGTCTCTACATGTCAGAACAAGGCACAGTATGCCTCAAGTACTCTTTCTCTAGACATAAATTTAGGGCTCTCATTCACCAATGATTGGTATGTGATTTATTTCGATGCGATAATCAATAATCAACAAAGAAATTGTCGATTCAATCAAATTGGTTCGGATAGGAAACACTGAGATGATGTCCTTGTTTTGAAGTTATAGGAAAAGTTTTCTTTCTGGATTCACTAATAGATGAGTGCATTTTACAAATACTTGAAAAATGATTTCAGAAATTGTGTTTATTTGTTTGTCAATTGGTTGTGGTGTAATACATCCAACAGATACATTGATCTATAAAGATATGTGTTTATTTTAGTGTTATAGCATATTGTATTTATAGTTTTATTATTCCTCCATAACATACTCTTTTTGAATAATTATTAGTATTCTAAAACCCACAGTTTTTAGTAAAAATATGTCAAGGAATAGTTAGAGATTTTCCATGCATAAACTCATCTGATTCTTCCAAAACCTGTGCCGTTTAAGATACTCAAAAATATAGAATTTTAATGTCTAAGAGAAATGAAGTAGAAAAGATGAGATGCCTCATGCTCTAATCCATCTTAGTAAATTTCATACATCAATAATCAACTTCTCATACTTCATATATTTCAATAATTTCATATTTTGAATTTTACATTTTATTGCATCCTTGAAGCCAGGTGCTGTTTTAGGATTTCAAGGACTGACTTTATGAAGACGATTATAAAATTTTGGCAAAAAATATAAAAATATAGAAATGATATTATTCATCATAAAATGAGGTTTGTGAGAGCCTGAAAACTTTTCTTTATTGTCATGTGCAAATTTCCTGATTTAGATGATTGCGTAAAAATGTGATTGTCTGTCTCAGCTGCCGATATATCCTGTCTCGTCATGTAACACTAACACACAGTTCTCTCTTCTAATTGGCAGAGACAGCAGTGAAACATCACAACGGCTCTACCCAGCAAGAAACTACGTCTAGACCACAGCCTCGGTGGTACGGCAATCATGGCGACAACAGAGGTAGAAATAGACGACTCTCTCTACAGGTAACTCATCCTTTGATGTGCTATATTCATATGACATATTACGATAGCTATAGCCTCATTGGTGGTACGACAATCATGGCGACAACAGAGGTAGAAATAGACGACTCTCTCTACAGGTAACTCATCCTTTGATGTGCTATATTCATATGACATATTACGATAGCTATAGCCTCATTGGTGGTACGACAATCATGGCGACAACAGAGGTAGAAATAGACGACTCTCTCTACAGGTAACTCATCCTTTGATGTGCTATATTCATATGACATATTACGATAGCTATAGCCTCATTGGTGGTACGACAATCATGGCGACAACAGAGGTAGAAATAGACGACTCTCTCTACAGGTAACTCATCCTTTGATGTGCTATATTCATATGACATATTACGATAGCTATAGCCTCAGTGGTACGGCAATCATGACGACAACAGAGGTAGAAATAGACGACTCTCTCTACAGGTAACTCATCCTTTAATGTGCTATATTCATATGACATATTACGATAGCTATAGACTTGCGAATGACGATAGCTTTAGCCTTGTGTTTAACCATAGCTATAGCTTTAGTCTAGGGAATGACAATAGCTGTAACCTCGCAATTGATGATAGCTTTAGCCTTGTGTTTAACCATAGCTATAGCTTTAGTCTAGGGAATGACAATAGCTGTAACCTCGCAATTGACAATAGCTTTAGCCTTGTGTTTAACCATAGCTATAGCTTTAGTCTAGGGAATGACAATAGCTGTAACCTCGCAATTGACGATAGCTTTAGCCTTGTGTTTAACCATAGCTATAGCTTTAGTCTAGGGAATGACAATAGCTGTAACCTCGCAATTGACAATAGCTTTAGCCTTGTGTTTAACCATAGCTATAGCTTTAGTCTAGGGAATGACAATAGCTGTAACCTCGCAATTGACAATAGCTTAGCCTTGTGTTTAACCATAGCTATAGCTTTAGGGAATGACAATAGCTGTAACCTCGCAATTGACAATAGCTTTAGCCTTGTATTTAACCATAGCTATAGCTTTAGTCTAGGGAATGACAATAGCTGTAACCTCGCAATTGACAATAGCTTTAGCCTTGTGTTTAACCATAGCTATAGCTTTAGTCTAGGGAATGACAATAGCTGTAACCTCGCAATTGACAATAGCTTTAGCCTTGTGTTTAACCATAGCTATAGCTTTAGTCTAGGGAATGACAATAGCTGTAACCTCGCAATTGACAATAGCTTTAGCCTTGTGTTTAACCATAGCTATAGCTTTAGTCTAGGGAATGACAATGGCTGTAACCTCGCAATTGACGATAGCTTTAGCCTTGTGATTAACTGTTGCTTTAGCCTAGCGATTGACCATACCTAAAGCTTAGTGATTGATCACATGACAGGGCAACAACTTACTTTTGGTGGCGATTAGTTAATGGAAACCCTTGCTATATTCAGAGAAGAATATGATTTACGGTGTTATTTCTGTATTGTATTTTATTCGTCAGCACTAGCTGTCTTAGGAGACAGTGCTATGACATATTACGATAACTAGACCCTCACGATTTTCCCCATGACAGGGCCACACCTAACTTTTAATAATCATTATTATATAGAATATAGTATTATTTCTGTATTGTATTTCAGTCGTCAGCGCTATGTCCTGGGTGACAGTGCTATGCAGAGGATGGCCAAGTCCAGTGTGCTGCTCTGTGGTATGGGAGGTCTCGGAGTGGAGATAGGTACGTACACCACTATAGTGCTGGGAATCGTTGAAAAAATTTCATTTCGGTTAATCATCCAAATTTTAGATTGATTATCATCAATGTTAATATGCCCACTTGCAAGTGTTCGTTATAAAACTGATTACCCGTAAATTTTGAATGATAAATTGCCAGGAATTTAAAGTTCATATTTATTACAATAATCTTTTACTTTTATGCATGGTTTTCATGGTAAATAAGGCACCTTTTGAATGGAAAATTTATTTTACCATGTGAGCAGAGAACATAATCGAAAATGATCCATCTTTTGTTTTAATAATCGATCAATCAGAGATCATGGCAAAAGATCCATTAATCACTTATATCAATTAATAGTCCCATCATATTCATAAGTTAAATATTCCCCCCAAAAAAAGAATGTAAAATATATGCTATTATAAGTGACAATTTTTTTTTGCAGTTCGAGTAGAGCTATTAAAGTTTGCTTATTATCAGACCATGTTTACCAGATTTGCGGGATATGCAATTGAGTGGGAGGGGGGTTGGTGGCTGTTATTCGTTCAATCAAAGCCCACTTTGATGCTGTGGCCTTTAGGCAATAGAGAATGCCAATTCTGTTGTGTAATATCAATTGCTAGATGGATTCTCAGACTTGTTGCATAACAGGAATTCTTTTCATCTACTTCCTGATGGGAAGTATCATTACTGAAAGCACTCAGGTGAATGTTTAGATTGAGCGTGATTATGAATATATTGGATGGAAATCCATTTCTTTCTTCGTACCAATTACATATTTGAAATGAGATTAGGTGAAATTTCCGATATCAGACACAGATCACTACTCAGTATGAATGTTACCAAAAAGTGTGCTATACTCTTTTAAAAAAGTAAACCCTGAGGAAATTACATTGAAAACCACTCCTTTCAAATCTTCAGTAACTGAAAGTAATTGCTAAATAACAAAATTGCATTCCTTTTATGGCATGTTTATCAATAAGAAACAAGCAGAATGTTAATGTTCATACTCATACACAGCTTTATCAATAATTTGCATATTCATTTGAGTTGAAAACAGTCAGTATAAATAAGATATGTTGGTTCAGCTCAAGAAGTTTATTTTTTTTAGGTTTATCAATTTTCCTATCAACAGAATGTTTTTCTCCTTCTTTTCTTGATACAAATGCCAGTGTCTCATTTGCGTATATCTATTATTGATACCTAGCACAGGAAATACATATCAGGTGACTGGCTTATTAGTGAAACAGTATTATTCATTAATACAAAGGGTCACTGTTCTCATGTTGCTTGCTTCTTACATCCGCAAAAATGCACCAGGAATTATATGTATTGCCATAGTAACCGTAAACAAATTAGGCAATGTAGTCTATTACCATGGTAACTTGACAAATTAGTCCATGTGATCCATTACCATGGTAACTGAACAAATTAGCCCATGTGATGTATTACTATGGTAACTGTTGATGAATTAGTCTCAGTGATGTACGTGGTGAGTGGGGCACCAGCTGTCATAGGTGCTCTATATCAATCTAATTAGCAAGTGATACTAATAAGTCCACATTGTCTATTTGCAGCTAAGAACATCGTGCTAGCCGGCATCAAGGTACGTTTACGCATTAACCCATTAACCCATATACACTCAGAGTTACTCTAGAAATTGTTGTCTGCTACTCTCATACTTTTAAGAATAACTTTAGAATAAGGCATAAGTTCACAAAATATTTGAAGGAGAGTTGTTGTTAAGTTTTAGATCAAGGTTTCTTCGTCAAATATTTTCCAAAAAATGCTTCTGTAAGTAAAAAATTCCCCAATCGTCAGGCCTGTTTTGGCCACTCTGAGTGTTAATGGGTTAATACTTAATACTTAATATGGCGAACAAAAACAGCCTGACAATTTTGGAGAAATCATTCATGCAAAAGCATAGTTTGGAAAATATTTGAAGAAGAAATGTTGACCAAGACATTGCAAACAACTCATCTTGAAATATGTTGTAAAAATCATTCTTAATTCTAACGTTATCATCAAAAATATCATAAATCCAGACAACAATTTCTAGAGGATCTCCTAAGCATAATTGCGTCAATAACCCTGACTCAACCAAACTAATCAGTTGAGATGAAAACACAGTCATGTGATACTGGTATCGTTTATCCAATTATGCCTACAAAGAATTGTAGGTCTGACCATTTTGTCAATGGTAGTATGACATAAGTAAATTTTAGACATATTTGTAAGAAGAATGATATTAATATACCAACCAACAACTCTTTTAAAATATTTTATGAATCCATGCTTAGTTATTAAAATTTCAATAAAGAAAAAGATTTTAAAAAAACATATAAAAGTATCATAATATACAGAAAACATTCATCAGGTAAAACTGTAGGCCTGTAAAACTGGAAAATGTCTTGATCTTTTTGTTTATTTCTCAGTGACCAGAGTATATTTAGAAAATATAATGTTGTTAGGACCACAACTCAACCCACAACTTTCCATCAAAGGATAAACTAGGTTGTCTAACAATAAAATTTTAAAAATTATTATTTATTGACCATTATCAATACTCAACAGATAGCAAAGTTATTGCCAGAATTTATTCTATGCAACGTTTTTGTCTGATATATTCCAATTGGTTTTAAATCTTCTCAAAAATTATGTAATACATGTGAACTTGGATATGACGGACTCAATGGGACCAGGAAAATTGGTCCGTCATATGCAAAATCCGTCGTATACATATGACGAATACTTGATATGCATCGAACTGGACCAAGCATATCGTCCGTCATATGCAATAATCCGTCGTACAGTGGTCCGTCATATCCAAGTTCACCTGTAATACAACTGATATTTTAAGCCGCGTTTTTGCTTCAATTTGCCAATTTCACAACAAATCTTATGCTTGTCTACTATTGATATCATTAATTCCCACTATTAATGATAATTCAAAGGATATGATTCTTTCTCTCAGAATTTGACGGTTCAGGATAGTCAAATTGCCACTGTTCATGACTTGGGCACTCAGTTCTTTCTTCGAGAGGAGGATGTTCAAAACAAAAGGAATAGGTAAATATAACACTGTTTTAGCTTCCCCCTGTGAAATTTGAATGTTTTTTCTTTGAATTTCATAGGAGAAAGAATAAATGTATCATATAATTATATGGATGGTAAATGAGTTAAATGTGCAATTATTTTTCCATGAATTAAATCATTACAGTGACTTAGAAGATTCTCTAAGTGTGGTGCTTGCATAAATGCTGACTATTTTTGTTTTTAATCAATAAAAACTTTTTTTTTCTCTGTGTTTAAAATCGGTTTTATTCCCCTCAGAAAGGAACGGGAATGTGATACCAGAAAACTTTTAAAACTGCCATTAGGATTCCATAAAAGATTTGATAGCATCTTCATCATAAGAAGTCAGGATTTTATTTTCACCCTATCCATCTCCTCTACTGTTTTCAAACATCTCACTCAATCATTTTTTAGTAAGATCTAAATCTCAGGGTATTTAAGTAAACGATGTGTCTTTGCCTATTTCAGGGCGGAGGCCAGTGTGCCCAGGCTAGAGGAATTGAACCCTTATGTAAGGGTACTTTACTAACCAATATGTCTCAATCAACGAAAATCATTGATATTCTATTAACCAATGGTTCTCGGTGTATTTCAGGGCTGAGGCCAGTGTCCCTAGGCTGGCGGAGTTGAACCCTTACGTCAGTGTCAAGACATCGACCGCCCCTCTCGATGATGGAGCAAAACTGGAATTTCTCAAGGAACATCAGGTACAGAGATTAATAAAGCTGGTCATGTTTCATGTCTATTTCATTATCTCCCACCTGCTGTCAAAAAGGATCAGTATGTAGTTGAGCTGTTTTGACACAAGGGGAGGGTGAATACCATATATATGATTGAACACCAACTCCCCACACACAAGCAGGACGTTTTCCCTTGCAATGCTTAGGCTACTTTCATCCAAAGCACAAGAACGCATGATTTTTGAAAAATATCTAAACCCTCTCATGTTGGTATTCATTGGATAGCTCTCACTGAGTACTCTCAGATGAGTACCCATTTGCCAGGGTTTCAGTCATTTTTCAGTTTTTTTGCATCATTTTGTATTGCCCAAATTAGCCACCAGCAGCAGCATAAGGGGTAATTAATGTCCCTACACACATACAGCATTAGGAGGTGCTGTCTATCATTACTTAGCAACTAATTGGTCCCTTAGGACCTTTCATGGAATAGAGGTAATATTCTGGATTCCTAATTAAGTTTTCATGCTGTTGATTTATGCCTTAAGCTATGGAAAAGTGATAGGAATTATTATCCAATACACAATGGGAGAAAAGGCCTGATTTTCACTGCAGTGGAATGTGAAATAGCTTTTCTGTATGTTTTATTAGAACACAAATGAGTCCACTTAGGTCTTCATTGAAATAGACCTTTTAGACCTGTTAACGTGAAAAGGCTTGAAATTACTACTCTGGGTCAGATTTATTACTCACTCAAATGTATGCATCCTTTGGAAAAGGAAATATTCCTGTTTTACATGTGTGAAGTTTGAGTATTACTCAATACCACTGGTCGTGTGTAAGCGGTCAATATTGATTATAAAGATTAAGAATGTCTGTATTATATATAGACTGGCATTTAAAGTTCTGCTGGCGGGCACAGCCTAAAGTGCAGAGTAATTTACTTCTGTCTCCAGTTAATTTAAAAGTTGGCCTTATGCCATGATTTGAACATCTTAATATAGATTGAATTGAACAGTGACTATCCCACAAGAAAGCCCAACTCAGAAGTTCAGGCATGAGCTGTTCCTTGCTTATGTACCATTTTAATTATGTAATTAGAATAAATTGCTTATGGTCCAACACATTTAAATGAATATGACTTATTTCATTTCCTTATTCGATTCCCATATATGTCTGAAATTGTCTTTGTAGATGTAGTGTGAATTTTCAAAGAGGTAGAATTTTCTAAATTTAAGATATTTCCACCAAATATAGAACAACTGCCTTAGCTTTCTGCTTTCCTCTGATTGGAATTGGGTCACTTGAGTGTATTTCATTTTCATTTTCTTGCTATATACAAAGGGATCAGTAATTGTCTGTCTGTATATCATAAAACATATCAAGTACAAGTGTTTGGAATTATCAGATTATAAGAAATAGTTGCCACTATAATCATGATATATTTCTTATCAATTACTTGATATTTACTTAAAAATATGTACACAATGTATACATTATCTTCCATGAAATATAACTTTTACAAAATTTATATAATTGGATATTTTTTCTGTTTATTTTTTCAGTGTGTTATTTTGACTGAGGCTCCCCTCAGCCTGCAGCTTAAAGTGAATGAATTTTGCCGCGCTCAGTCTCCACCAATAAAGGTAAGTTTAAGGAATCCTTGAATAACACTTCAAGTGAAATAGACTATGCATTGTTTTATATTTGTGTAGAACTATTTATTTTTCACATTTTGATGAGAAAAAAGAACTATAGAGAATATGTTCACTGTGACAACATAATAAAGAGCTGAGAAATCTGGAAGATGATTTTTTTTGGCATTGACAGCTCCAGTCATCCAGTAGCTTTCTCCCTTTTGAAATATCAGATATAAAGGATTCCATGATATGGCCCTGGTATGTGTATGTACCCTTATCTCATAAACCATAAGTATGCTGAAATATCTCTTTTTCTAAGGCTTCATTTGAAAAATATATGAATGAGAACTGTCAATTACTACACAACCATCAACCTATTCTTAAAATATTTCAAATTCCTGCTTTATCTTGAAGTTATATTTTAAAGTCTCTAGCTTTGAGGTTGCACTTTTCAAGGGGAATTCCCTGTATAAATGTGTCCCACCACTAATAATTCTATTGATGTTTTCTTTTTTCATTGCTTTATTTCAGTTCATCTGTGGTGATGTGTATGGCGTGTGCTGTTCAGTCTTTATTTACTTCGGGAATGAGTCCCACCACTATTGAGTTTGTCGTATTTCTTTAATTTCATGGTTTTTTTCAGTTCATCTCTGGTGATGTGTACGGCGTATTCTTCCCAGTGTTCGTTGACTTCGGGGATGTGTTTGAAGTGGCTCATTGTTTTATTTCAGTTCATCTCCGCTGATGTGTACGGCGTGTTCTGCTCAGCGTTCGTGGATTTTGGTGATGTGTTTGAAGTGGTGGATGAGAATGGAGAAGAACCGAAGGAAGTCTTCATCGGAAAAATATCCAAGGTAAGTTTATGACATAATAAAATGAGTTAATATAGATTTTTATTTTTTTGGGATACATCATTGTCTGACAATGTTAAATGTATGAAATCAGGCTAGTCAGCAGTGTTATAGTTGTTCTATTTCCATTTTGGCTATCAACGAATCTCCTCATTTGCCCCCTTTAATGTGCATGTTTGACAAAATGAGGTTCAGACAAACAATGGCCCAAAAACCCAAGGTTACAATAACTGAAGTGGCTCTCCCAGATTATTTGACATGGAGTCGTGGTTAAAATATGATTATTTCATTTTTGAATTGCCAAGTATAAATCTGGTTTATCCACAAGTAATGCATTAAAAAACCTGCATACTGTACCTATTCTGTATGTTTTAACAAGGTATTTGTGGTATGCAAATTCACAATAAACAATACATGCTACTATATTATATGTACCAACTTTGTAATCTCTGATCACTATGTTTCAATATTCTATGATTGCTAATATAATATTCTATTTGTCAAGTGACAACCTCACAACCTCAGGGACTGACCGTAATGATTGTTTATGGGCATTTTGTCCTGGAGCATGTGATTTTTTCCACATGCCTTGTAACGGTTGCTAGCTCAAGGTCTTTGGCAGTGATGATAGACAGCGGCGAGCAGTTGAAATGCAATGCCTTAGGCCAGTCAGCTATCAAGGCACCTCCATATCCTGTTTCCAATATATTCTGTCTTATAAAGGTTGTGCTGTTAATCTATTCCTGAATTTTTTCTCCCCACAGGGTTCGCCGGGAGTGGTGTCGTGTCTGGAGGATAAGATGCACGGCCTGACAGATGGCGACACCGTCTCCTTCAAGGAAATACAGGGAATGACGGCACTCAACGGAAAAACCTGCCAGATCAAAGGTAGAATCTCTCTCTATGAACATCTGTTCTCTTCTAGTCACAAATTCCCCCATTTTGTCAAGTTAAATTGATAGTTTTGATAACATACTATACCTCATACAGTGCATTTTGTACAAGAGAAGTTCTGTTGTGATTTCCATTTGTCGCATATCTATAATGAGGTAATCTTTGAACAATCATTGAACATCTCAATCTGACCCACATTTTCAAAATTATATTGTTTTTATTCCATATGCATATGCAGACCCACAAACAAACAATCACACACACACACAAATAGTATAGGCATAGATACATAAAGCAATTGAAATGTCAGCTTCCTTTATCTTGTGATAAAAGATTATTATTTGACCATTACAAGTTGAGATAAAAAGAATGTACAGAACTAAAACAAAATGCTAACTAATTTTTCTCCTATGTTTCATTGTAGTATTGTCCCCGACTGAGTTCAGTATCTGTGACACGAGTGGCAGTGAGTACACTGACTACCTGCATGGAGGCATGATCTCGCAAATCAAGACACCTAAAACAGTCAACTTTGTAAGTATATTTTCACTTACTTAGTAACATTTTATTTGCACTGCACGTAGTTGTTGGCAATAAAGATATGTATTCTGTCTTGGTCAATTAGAAGATAGTCAATTAGCATGACAGACCGAGCTATCATGCTAATTATTTATTTCCATTGTAAGTTAATAACAGCATGCCTTCATCAATTGGTAATGAACAATTTGAAGACAGCATCATGAAGGAAGATGCTAATGGGCAAATTTTTTATATGTGCATTACATAACTCTGTGATAGTTTTATCAACTTGTGCTTAGAAAGCATTTATTGTCAAACATACTGTACAGTACTTGTTAGTCATATTGTTGGTAATAAGATTATAGATGATAGAGATGTTTTCTAAAATGCATTTTCTCTTCATATTAGGAATCTCTAGCAATACAGCTGCAATCTCCTAGTATTCTTACTGCTGACCTGTGCCGCTTTGATGTAAGTATCTCCCTCTACTCAAAAACTTTATAATTTTGATGCTTCTAGAACAAGACTGGTCTAAGTATTGCATGACTTAATCTTGGTATGATTTTTGGTAAAATATTGTCAAAACTTCTCTTTCCCTGACTTGTTGTCCCTGGGTTGCTTGACTATGAAATTTTCAAAGCCTCGAGCAAAGCTAACATTTCACACTGAAATTAGAAAGGAAAGTAAAGTGAGCAGTTGCATTTATTGTGTCTACAATAAGTAAAACAATACTGTAGAACACACAATGTACCCGTCTGTTTATATATAGCATACATGGCGTGTGGTTCCGCTTCGCTATATATAAAAACGCTGTACATTTTTTTCTGTACTTTGGCGCTGTCAGCGGCGGCTACCGTCGCTAACATAGAGATATGCTATGATGCGAAAACTCCCCAATTCACTTTATTTGGGACACTCGTTATATGTGTGTTCTACAATAGGTCATTAACTAATAGGGCATGGATAGTCGTGCAGAGATATGAGCATTACAGATGGCAAGGGATTTGATCAAAGACGGACTGATGATCTGAAGAGGACTAATGCCTGCACTTGACCAATGAAATTGGAGAACATTTGATCCCTTAACTATCCGCTGCCCAATATATTGTTTCATTGATATTTGTCCCTGATTTGCCTGACATTTTCATTTTAACATTAGATACTCTCACTAACAACATACCTATAACTTTTGATGATCTTGAATGATATTTTCTTGCTGCAGGCACCGCCTAACATTCACCTGGGTCTGCAAGCCTTACACATGTTCCGTGACCAACAGGGCCGACTGCCGAATGTGTGGTGCAAGAAAGACGCTGAGGCCATTGTTACAATCGCCAAGGAGATCAACCAAGGCATGACAAATAAGGTATGTGATACTTTCATAGTTGTTATTTAGGGAACTGCAGAATATATCAAGGCATGACAAATAAGGTACGTGATAATTTGGTAGTTGTGATTTAGAGAACTATAAAATATATCAAGGCATGACAAATAAGGTATGTGATAATTTGGTAGTTGTGATTTAGAGAACTACAGAATATTTATTAAAAGATCAATATTTTTGTTGTTGAACCAATTATGTATGTTTTGGATTTTATTTGTATTGATTTTCTCTGGACCTTGGATACTTAAACTAATATTTCGAAATTTGCATTATATTGGCAGAAAAATTCTGATGTGGTTTCTGATTAACTTATATTCCTTAAATGTTATCAGAAAAATGAATGTATTCTATTATGGTCACAAATACATCTAATTAACATCCTTAGAATATTTTCAGAAAAATATTCTGGTCACTATTACCAAAATAATCTGGACTTTTTGAGCACGGCAACGCCATGAATAGGTTAAATATAAATAGTATTTGACTTTAACATCAGTCTTATTCATTTTATGCGTTATGATATTTTCTCAGGTTGATGCTGTGGATGAGGCTCTGATTGGTCAGTTATCCTGCACGTCACAGGGCAGCTTCGCTCCCCTCTGTGCGGCGCTGGGTGGGATCGTGGCTCAGGAGGGACTCAAGGCACTCACGGGGAAATTCATGCCTCTTAAACAATGGGTAAGTATCACAGGGCTGTCCAAGCTGTCGCATTGTCGCAAAATTTTGCGCCAGCAGCCTCAAAAAATGCGACACAAGAATATTTGCGCCAAGGTTGCGACACGGTAATTTTGCAACATGCATGCGTTCGCCATCTAGCGGTGGTCACCAAAACTAAGTGATCACCAAACACGGCGTCGTGCGCATGACTAAACATGCAGAAAACAAAGGGACGCCATGATACAGACGATATGAAAATAAAAAAGATACCCCATCAGTTTTGGATTTTTGGAAAAGGAACGTATTTTACTAAGATTTCTGTAATGTCTTTCGAAAACGGAGTTGTTTATGTATACTTACGTTCAGCCAGTTTTGTCAGTGAGTTTGCGATTATGATTATTTTTGCTCGTTTATAATCAGTGTGGACGTGTATTTTTTCTGTAGTTTCTTTGTTGTTGTTAGAAGAAAGAAACACTGTCCATCATTTTCATCGGCCGGCGAGCACTAGATATCAATAAAACGTTGCATGGGGGTGCCCACAAAGGTAGTCTAATAAAACCAACTAGTCAACTCTGGAAATCTTGTATTTAGTAGACGTGTCGGTAACCAATTTTGTAAACTGTTTAGAAACACAAAAGACTATTGAGGAAAATCAAGTTTCTAATTCTATGCTATAGGCAATTTTGAGGTCTGAAATCATTAATATTTGATATACTTATACACTTATAGGGATGCTGATGATAGTTTTTGAAAAAAATTATGCTCAAGAGCAATTCTTATTCATAATCTGATGATGCTCACTTACCAAAAAACTTGTTTACCTAATTTCTCTGCAACCGGTCACCAGATTTCATTAATATTTGATATGCTAATACACTTAGGGATGCTGATGATAGTTTTTGAAAAAGATTTTGCGTGAGCAATTCTGATTCATAATCTGATGATGCCCACTTACCAAAAAACTTGTTTCACTAATTTCTCTGCAACCGGTCACCAGATTTCATTAATATTTGATATGCTACTACACTTAGGGATGCTGATGATAGTTTTTGAAAAGAATTATGCTTGAGCAATTCTTATTTATAATTGGATGATGCTCACTTACCAAAAAACTTGCCGAGTCTTTTTAGACTGTATTATAAATATTCAAGCTGGCTATATATGTGAAATAAAGTGTGTGCCAGTATATTGAAGAATCGCTTGAATATACAAATCTGTGATAAGTATAACCTATATTCAATATATAATTGTACTATGTGTGGATTCAGTGTTTCAAGGTTTAACATACATTTCATTTGGTGCTATGTCATAGTCTTAATTTAACTTCCCCTAGTGTGTAAACTGTGAACTAAATGACCCCTGGCGGATAAAATTTGAACCATTAAAACGCCACCTGGTGGCAGACGGTAGAAGTATTTTGCTACAGGTAGTTCAAATTTTGCTACACGCATTTTGGGCTTGGACAGCCCTGGTATCAGCGTTTATTGGTATATAACATACATTGGTAAACACCCTCTGTGCGGCGCTGGGTGGGATCGTGGCTCAGGAGGGACTCAAGGCACTCACGGGGAAATTCATGCCTCTTAAACAATGGGTAAGTATTCACGTTAGTTGGTATATAACATACATTAGTAAACAATACACAGTTTCGCGCCCCTGTGTGCGGCGCTGGGCGGAATCGTGGCTCAGGATTCTGATTCGGCCTAGAAATAATTGTTTGTCTTCTGTAATGATCCAAATAAATATTTGGTAGGTAGGTAGGTTGGTAAAATTATTTTTTGTTCAAAAATGTATGTTTTATGCATGTTTTGGGTTGATTGGGAGTTGGGAGGGCGGAAAAAACTTTAGGGTAGGGATTTTTTTGGGAATAAAACTTGTTAGGGTAGGATTACATGAAACAAACAATTTTTTTAGACTTCATTTCTTATATTTTGAGAGATACTTTTCAATACTTAAATAGTAAGAGCCATCAGTATTTGTCTTTTTCTAGTCCACCTACAAGAGTTGACTTGTTAAAACCAGATCTTATTACATGTCTGGGGTAGTGTGGATATTGCTATTTCTGATCCATGAAGAGTTTCAATGTAATTTTGGGGACAAAGTAGCTCAAAGTAGCTCAGTTGGTTAGGTGTCGGACTAGTAATCAGAGGGTCGCTGGTTCGATTCCCCGCCACTCCGGGCACTTTGGTCGTTCTTGGGCAAAACAGTTTATTCCATATTGCTTCAGTCTACCCAGCTGCAAAATGGGTACCTAGCATAAATAAGGCAGTGCTTAGAGTGTGTGCGCTATATGCTGCCAGTTGCTCTGGAATATCCCCTGGGGGATTGAAATGGTTTCTGTATGTACAGTGCCTGCTAGGGGAGGAAGGTCGTGTGAGCACTTCGGTGGATACAAGACTATAAACCGAATACCTTTAATTATGTTTAATTGATTCTTTCTATATTTCAGTTATATTTTGATGCCACAGAGTTATTAGCAGGATTAGAGAATTGTGACGCCTCGTCTTTCCAGCTACAGTAAGTATAAGCTCAGTTTTAACCCATTCACACTCAGATATTCTCTAGAAAGTATTGTCTGCTACTTTCATACTTTTCAAAATAACTTTGGAATAAAGCAAAAGTTCACAAAATAGTTGAAGGAGAGTTGTTGTTTGACTTCTCTCTAACATTTTACCTTCAATTATTTTCCAAAAAATGCTTTTGTTAGAAAAATATTCCCAAAATTGTCAGGCGTGTTTTGGCCGTTCTGATCATTAATGGGTTAACACAGATCTACCTTTACATTCCATGCAGGCACCAACATAAGTTTCAGAACTAACTTGCCATGCCGGGCAAGTTGTTACTGACTTTTACTTGCCCTAAATGATTTTTGGCGTGTCCAAAATAAGTTATAAATATGCCAGCTTGGCACGTATTATTTATAATTGATTTAATGATTTGAAAACCATTTTGTGTGTTGCATTTTTTGCATATTTCTAGGATTTGTGCCATTTTCTGTAAAAAAAAAAAAGATTTATCAGAAAATCAGCTTGCTCATTCAGGCTAGTGCAAACTAAAATGCACTTGCCCGAAAGCCTGTTTTTCAAAAATTCACTTGTCGGTGCAAGTGGGCAACTACTTATGTTGGTGCCTGCCATGGATATATGCTTAGTCCCACGAATGGCGAGCTACCTCCTCTTTGATGTAAACAATACAAGAGCCCATAGGTCTTTGTTTCCTAGTGACATCACACTGACACTAGATTCGGCGAGATTAGGTGTGTCCAGGGCTTCACTGTAGGCCATATAGTAATTGGTCTTTGGAGACCAATCCATTGTAATGTTTTATTTGTCTAAGCTAGTCCTAAGGAACTGCCAGGTTGTGTGTATCTGAGCACCAATATCTTCATTTTGGGTACAATTTGAAGTATTTCAGGTAGCCTATGTTTTATATTAATTCTTAATTGTCATTTCATAATCTATTTACCTTTGAAACTGTCAATTTGAATATTCCTATGTGCTCAACATTTACAAATGTTAAATTTCTCTATTTGATTATTTGTGTTTATTATTGTCAGACCATTTGTGCCCTTCACATATTGATGAGAAATTAGAAAGATTGCCGTAACTCTTCAATAGTTGTCCTGTCACAGGGGATAATATAAACGATGGCTTGAGAGTTTGTATAGGAGAAGTTTATCAATCCCTTTTCAATTGTTTTTTAAACATTTCTCTGTTTCAAAAGTTTTATTGTAGTAGAGCTGCACTCACCACTCATGAACTCGAGTGGCTCGAGCACTAGGGCAGGCAAGTCGAGCTGGAGCTGAAATCGTCAACTCGCGAACTTGTCTATGTTTGGCACACAAATGTAACACTGAAAATCTAACACAAACTTTCTTATTACTGCTTATCGCTGTCATGTTTTGTTCACAATCCCCTATGTACACAGGCAGTTTTGAGCATTGTACTGGCCTTTGTAAGCAATATGTAAATATAGATATGTATTCTTCTGTGCAGGCACATTTTAAAATGAACTGACCATGTAAATGTTAGCAATTGTCCATCAGTAAGTATTTCTTTCTTAATCAAAAAAAACATGCGCCCACATGCTCATGAGATCATGAGTCAAATGGTGGTGAGCTCATGAGTTGATCTCCCTCTGTGAGTGCAGCTCTACATTTTAGTGTTTATTATTGTTTTCTGTTCAGGTGTGTGTGTGTACCCCAGGTGCTGATGAGAGAGATTGCTTTAACTCATCAATGCTTTTCTTTCACATTTAAAGGGGTAACAGAAATGACGCTCTTAGGATATGTATAGGAGAAGAGCTATGTAGACAATTAGCTGATTTAAGACTATTTATGGTAAGTAACGGTTAACTATAAACACTAAATCTGTGTTTTCACTGTATTCCCTAGATCAATGCACCCTTTGCAACTGCATAATCCTAAAAATTCTCTGCATTTTATCTTTGTAAGCTTCCATTGTAGTGTTTGATTATTAAGAGATTTGATGCATAGTGTTTAACCCTTCCAATGCTAAAAGGACTTTTGTCCAAAGCACAAGGATGCAAAGATGTTTGAAAACCATCTAAACCGTGGCATATTGGTATCAATTGGAAAGCTCTTGCTGAGTACCTTCAGATAAGTACCAGTGTGCCCGGGTTTCAGTAATTATACAGGTTATTTGCTTCATTTTGTATTTGCCAAATTAACCACCAGCAGCATAAGGGTTAAGTTCTGAGGTGCGTTTTTTTCTGTCAAACTAGTAATATATTTGTGCCTCATGCGATACTTGATATACAGTTATATTTATTGATTTATAGGGTGGTAAGACAATATTAAAATCCTATCCTAAAAGGGGTAGAAAAAACAATCTATCTATAGATGAATCAATCAGATAGTCACTAGGGATGTCATCAATAATCGACAAATAGAAAAATCAACATTTTTAATTTGTCAATTAAATCGAGTCGAATGGTTGGGTATCGAATTGAAAAAATCAATATTCTGTACCCCCAAAATGGCGTATGATTATTTATAAAAAAAAATACACTTTTCCCAGTTATTTTCCAGTTAAACTAAATATTGAAGTATTTTCTATGGCTTTTGTAAGAGAAATTGGAAGGAATGGTGTACTTTACTCAGGCATATGGCCAAGACACATTGTATCGAGCCGAATCGAATTGAATCAATATATCTGAAAGAGTAAAGCAATAAATCAAATAAAAAAGGGATATCCATGACATCCCTATAAATAATTATGCCTTACAAGCATGTTACGGCGTATCGAATCGAATCGAATCGAAAAAATATATCAATTAATTGAATCAATAAAATTTCATATCAATGACGTCACTAATAGTCACCAGGACATTTCCTTGTTACATTTCTGTACTTGTATTGAATTTGATATGAAGAATAAAACAGGATATAGATGTTGTTGATGCAAAAAAAGTAATGATGTGCTCATTGTATTGTATTATCTCTGGCATATAATGGATTTTTTTCATCTCCCGATAAGTCCCATGACATTGTATAAGTATGTCATACATTATTTTGATAATTTTACACATGTTTATGGTTGAAATCTGAGTATATTGTGGTAACCCTTAAAAATTTGGACGCCCAAAAACTTTACAATTGCCAATTTTGGGCACCCAGTTTCTAAATCCTGGCTAAGACCCTGTATTGTAATGTTTTCTGTACCCTATACTTGAACAGTAATCACATTATTTATATTTTATTTCAGGTTGGTTGTGGTGCGATAGGCTGCGAAATGCTGAAGAATTACGCCTTACTAGGAATAGCCACGACTGACCAGGGCAGAATAACTATCACTGACAACGATCTCATCGAGAAATCAAACCTCAACAGACAGTTTCTCTTTAGACCTCATCATATTCAGGTAAGTTTTAAAGATTCCGTAAGGGAGGAAGAATTGAGGGAAGGGACTTAACTGTGCCCCGTCTTTTAGACTGGCAGACCTCATTTTTGGACAGACAAAAATTTCTATGAAGAATTTTCAATTTTGACTTATATATATATACTTATATATTTATTTATAAGTATATATATATATATATATATATATATATATATATATATATATATATATATATATATATATATATATATATATATATATATATATATATATATATTATACAAATATGCCATGCCAGTGGGGGTAACATGATGGAATGTTTCCCCGAGGGAGGATGGTTTTCCCGAGGGCGGAGCCCGAGGGAAAACCATCCTCCCGAGGGGAGACATTCCATCATGTTACCCCCACTGGCATGGCATATTTGTTTTATTATACCGAACAAACCCCATTTGTAATTTAAACAAAGCAAGGTCACAGATGACTGGTGATTCACACGTTCCCCGCTAGGTGTCGCTAGTGGCAACGGGCAACATGAAGCCCTCACTGATGGCATCAGGCAACATGATGATTGTTCACTGTTAAGTCAGCCAATCACGGCTTACGATCTTCAAGTGAGTTATAATAAATATATATATATATATATGTTTATATATATATATATATATATGTATACATACAATATGATATTGGACATTCTGGCCCAGGATAAATTCTTTTCCCCATTTCCTCTCGCAGAAACCCATGGGTACCACAGCAGCTGTAAATCACACATTAAAACGTTTTAATTGATTCATTTTTTATTCCTCTCTCAGAAACCCAAGAGTACGACGGCGGCTGCGTCAGTGTGTGAGATCCACCCTGGTCTGCGTATAGAGGCTCAGCAGCATAAAGTCTGTCCTCAGACAGAGCAAAAGATCTACAACGATACTTTCTTCACCCAGCAAAACCTCTGCGTTAACGCTCTAGACAACGTAGAGGCCAGGAGATACATGGATAGGTAGGCAATTCATAAATATTTATATGATTTTTTTAATAATTTTTACTTAATGTTGAAAAGCAAGCCCTGATATTAGCATCAACATCCCTGTCTTGCCACAAAAATATCAGACATTTGAGAGAAATATTTTCTATTTGATAAAAGCGTATTTAGGACAGTATACAGTATTTGAAGGAATTCAAATTATGGACAAGTATGGCGGAAAGTGGAGGATTTCCAAATAAATTCAAACTCTGGTGTGAACCTATTCATGCGTGCCCCATTGCAAATTACAAGGGATTTAGGCAAAAAACAGCAAACGGACAAGCAGAACAAGACCCTAACTTGCCCCGCTCGTCAAGTAATGTTTTGAGTCCTCGCAATGTAACTCGCCTTATTAGTTTAACAGAGTGGCAGGGCAAGTGGTAGTGCCAGCAGGGCAAGTTAACTCTAAGGCCAGCTTGCCCTGCTTGGCAAGTGATCTTTTGGAAACTACGTTGCATGCACCCTGCTGCAATGTCACAAATTTTGCTGGACCATTTTATTTTTTTCGTAATTCATGAATGTATATGTAGGAGAATATCTGAAGGAGAAATGCTACTTGGATGAACGGTTAAATCCTTATGTTTATTAATAATATGTATTTGTAGTAAGTTATTTTTACATAGTAGTAATTAGTTCAATTTAAACTGATTATAACCTGAATCACAAGTGTGTATAATAGAAGTGATGGGGCATGTTAAAAAAAGAGTTATTTGTATATGTTTCAGTCGATGTGTTTCTAATCAGCGCGCTTTATTAGAGTCTGGGACCATGGGAGCCAAAGGCCATGTGCAAGTGATCGTGCCCCACCTTACAGAATCTTATAGCAGCCAGGTAAGAAACAGTAGAGATTGTATTGTGGTGCCTTAATTAGAGTCTGGGGCAATACAGGTCAAGGATAATGTTCAAGTGATAGTGCCCCACCTTACAGAATCTTATAGCAGCCAGGTAAGAAACAGTAGAGATTGTATTGTGGTGCCTTAATTAGAGTCTGGGACAATACAGGTCAAGGATAATGTTCAAGTGATAGTACCCCACCTTACAGAATCTTATAGCAGCCAGGTAAGAAACAGTAGAGATTGTATTGTGGTGCCTTAATTAGAGTCTGGGGCAATACAGGTCAAGGATAATGTTCAAGTGATAGTACCCCACCTTACAGAATCTTATAGCAGCCAGGTAAGAAACAGTAGAGATTGTATTGTGGTGCCTTAATTAGAGTCTGGGGCAATACAGGTCAAGGATAATGTTCAAGTGATAGTGCCCCACCTTACAGAATCTTATAGCAGCCAGGTAAGAAACAGTAGAGATTGTATTGTGGTGCCTTAATTAGAGTCTGGGGCAATACAGGTCAAGGATAATGTTCAAGTGATAGTGCCCCACCTTACAGAATCTTATAGCAGCCAGGTAAGAAACAGTAGAGATTGTATTGTGGTGCCTTAATTAGAGTCTGGGACAATACAGGTCAAGTATAATGTTCAAGTGATAGTGCCCCACCTTACAGAATCTTATAGCAGCCAGGTAAGAAACAGTAGAGATTGTATTGTGGTGCCTTAATTAGAGTCTGGGACAATACAGGTCAAGGATAATGTGCAAGTGATAGTGCCCCACCTTACAGAATCTTATAGCAGCCAGGTAAGAAACAGTAGAGATTGTATTGTGGTGCCTTAATTAGAGTCTGGGGCAATACAGGTCAAGGATAATGTGCAAGTGATAGTGCCCCACCTTACAGAATCTTATAGCAGCCAGGTAAGAAACAGTAGAGATTGTATTGTGGTGCCTTAATTAGAGTCTGGGACAATACAGGTCAAGTATAATGTTCAAGTGATAGTGCCCCACCTTACAGAATCTTATAGCAGCCAGGTAAGAAACAGTAGAGATTGTATTGTGGTGCCTTAATTAGAGTCTGGGGCAATACAGGTCAAGGATAATGTGCAAGTGATAGTGCCCCACCTTACAGAATCTTATAGCAGCCAGGTAAGAAACAGTAGAGATTGTATTGTGGTGCCTTAATTAGAGTCTGGGACAATACAGGTCAAGGATAATGTTCAAGTGATAGTACCCCACCTTACAGAATCTTATAGCAGCCAGGTAAGAAACAGTAGAGATTGTATTGTGGTGCCTTAATTAGAGTCTGGGACAATACAGGTCAAGGATAATGTTCAAGTGATAGTGCCCCACCTTACAGAATCTTATAGCAGCCAGGTAAGAAACAGTAGAGATTGTATTGTGGTGCCTTAATTAGAGTCTGGGACAATACAGGTCAAGGATAATGTTCAAGTGATAGTGCCCCACCTTACAGAATCTTATAGCAGCCAGGTAAGAAACAGTAGAGATTGTATTGTGGTGCCTTAATTAGAGTCTGGGGCAATACAGGTCAAGGATAATGTGCAAGTGATAGTGCCCCACCTTACAGAATCTTATAGCAGCCAGGTAAGAAACAGTAGAGATTGTATTGTGGTGCCTTAATTAGAGTCTGGGACAATACAGGTCAAGGATAATGTTCAAGTGATAGTACCCCACCTTACAGAATCTTATAGCAGCCAGGTAAGAAACAGTAGAGATTGTATTGTGGTGCCTTAATTAGAGTCTGGGACAATACAGGTCAAGGATAATGTTCAAGTGATAGTGCCCCACCTTACAGAATCTTATAGCAGCCAGGTAAGAAACAGTAGAGATTGTATTGTGGTGCCTTAATTAGAGTCTAGGACAATCAGGGGCGGATCCAGGATTTGAGAAGGGGGGGTTCAATGTAGTTCCGAAAAGTGACACTGGTGGCGCCACTAACTATTATTTATGAACATATTACCAGGAGTCAACTGCAGAGAGCTAAAAATGATAACTTCATGAGGTATAAAAAAATAATAATCTCATAAGAGATATAATAAAATACATTATAGAGTAAGAGTGAAATTTTAATTGAAACGCAATATTTCATATAAATTATGATATGCAAAAATCGGATTTGGTGATGGCCACATTGTCCTATTTTTGGTCGCAAGATTGAACGGACCTCTTGCACTTTCAAACAATTTAAGAAATTTATTTTACCTTTTGGAGAGATTTAACAATGTGAACACCCTGGGGATGAGGGGAAGAACTTTTGCCCACTATGCTTGATTGATGTTAGCGTAATTGCGGTACATGCATCTGGGGGGGGGTTCAATTGGAGACAGACTCTTCCATTTGCGATATGACTAAACACCAGTCATGAGAGTCATTCAGTAAATTTCCCCTTCTGCGCTCGTCGAATTCTCAGAAATCAACACTTTCAATTTTTTTGTCTGATTTGGCTGAACCATTTCTATTCAACCTTTTTACAAATAATACTCTACTTGATGAGGTACGCGCAAAGTTGTTTGACCATTTTCGCACTTCAGATGCAAATGGGTAAAGCGGACTAAAGCCACCTCAAAAGGTGTTAAGATGTGGTTATTGATGTATCTGTTGGCTATTAATTAGGTATGTTTCATAGGGCTTGGAGGAATCAAGTGATCTAGATGTTTAAGAATCAACAAACCCCCCCCCCCCCCTCACCTAACAAACATCAGGTTTTCCAAGTTAGTTCTTAGTCTGCAAACGACTGGACTGGACTGTCTGTATCCGCTGGACCAGTGACCTGTAATCTATATATCTCTGGCTGTACTAAGGAATCAAGTGATCTAGAAGTTTGCGTAACAACGAACCCCCCCCCCCTTCCCTAACAAACTTCAGGTTTTCCAAGCTATTCTTAGTCTGCGAACGACTGGACTGAAATTCTGTATCTGCTAGACTAAGGAATCAAGTGATCTAGAATTTTGAGAATCAACGAACCCTCCCCTCCCACACTCACCTAACAAACTTCAGGTTTCCCTGACGTAATTCTGTATCCGCTAGACTAAGGAATGAATCAAGTGATCTAGAAGTTTGAGAATCAACGAACCCCCCCCCCCCCCCCCCCCCCCCACGACTGTAATTCTGTATCCGCCTGTTTCCGGCAGATAATCCCCTCGAGCAGGATGTTCATCCACTCGGATCTATACCTGGCTGACACCAATAAGCCTGTTGCCTACTCAGGGCCTGGGGAAACAATGGACGTGGACAAAATTGCAACTGGTGGCCTAGGCAGGAAAAACAATTCGTTTTGATGTTTGTCCACAGGTGGCGTGGTGGTGCAAAATGACTCACCAGCCAGGGGGGGGTTCGGACGAACCCCTCAAACCCCCCCTGGATCCGCCCCTGACAATACAGGTCAAGGATAATGTTCAAGTGATAGTGCCCCACCTTACAGAATCTTATAGCAGCCAGGTAAGAAACAGTAGAGATTGTATTGTGGTGCCTTAATTAGAGTCTGGGACAATACAGGTCAAGGATAATGTTCAAGTGATAGTACCCCACCTTACAGAATCTTATAGCAGCCAGGTAAGAAACAGTAGAGATTGTATTGTGGTGCCTTAATTAGAGTCTGGGGCAATACAGGTCAAGGATAATGTTCAAGTGATAGTACCCCACCTTACATAATCTTATAGCAGCCAGGTAAGAAACAGTAGAGATTGTATTGTGGTGCCTTAATTAGAGTCTGGGACAATACAGGTCAAGGATAATGTGCAAGTGATAGTGCCCCACCTTACAGAATCTTATAGCAGCCAGGTAAGAAACAGTAGAGATTGTATTGTGGTGCCTTAATTAGAGTCTGGGACAATACAGGTCAAGGATAATGTTCAAGTGATAGTACCCCACCTTACAGAATCTTATAGCAGCCAGGTAAGAAACAGTAGAGATTGTATTGTGGTGCCTTAATTAGAGTCTGGGGCAATACAGGTCAAGGATAATGTTCAAGTGATAGTACCCCACCTTACATAATCTTATAGCAGCCAGGTAAGAAACAGTAGAGATTGTATTGTGGTGCCTTAATTAGAGTCTGGGGCAATACAGGTCAAGGATAATGTTCAAGTGATAGTACCCCACCTTACAGAATCTTATAGCAGCCAGGTAAGAAACAGTAGAGATTGTATTGTGGTGCCTTAATTAGAGTCTGGGGCAATACAGGTCAAGGATAATGTTCAAGTGATAGTGCCCCATCTTACAGAATCTTATAGCAGCCAGGTAAGAAACAGTTGAGATTGTATTGTGGTGCCTTAATTAGAGTCTGGGGCAATACAGGTCAAGGATAATGTTCAAGTGATCATACCTCACCTTACAGAATCTTATAGCAGCCAGGTAAGAAACAGTAGAGATTGTATTGTGGTGCCTTAATTAGAGTCTGGGACAATACAGGTCAAGGATAATGTTCAAGTGATAGTGCCCCACCTTACAGAATCTTATAGCAGCCAGGTAAGAAACAGTAGAGATTGTATTGTGGTGCCTTAATTAGAGTCTGGGACAATACAGGTCAAGGATAATGTTCAAGTGATAGTACCCCACCTTACATAATCTTATAGCAGCCAGGTAAGAAACAGTAGAGATTGTATTGTGGTGCCTTAATTAGAGTCTGGGACAATACAGGTCAAGGATAATGTTCAAGTGATAGTACCCCACCTTACAGAATCTTATAGCAGCCAGGTAAGAAACAGTAGAGATTGTATTGTGGTGCCTTAATTAGAGTCTGGGACAATACAGGTCAAGGATAATGTTCAAGTGATAGTGCCCCACCTTACAGAATCTTATAGCAGCCAGGTAAGAAACAGTAGAGATTGTATTGTGGTGCCTTAATTAGAGTCTGGGACAATACAGGTCAAGGATAATGTTCAAGTGATAGTGCCCCACCTTACAGAATCTTATAGCAGCCAGGTAAGAAACAGTAGAGATTGTATTGTGGTGCCTTAATTAGAGTCTGGGGCAATACAGGTCAAGGATAATGTTCAAGTGATAGTGCGGCTAGTGCCCCACCTTACAGAATCTTATAGCAGCCAGGTAAGAAACAGTAGAGATTGTATTGTGGTGCCTTAATTAGAGTCTGGGACAATACAGGTCAAGGATAATGTTCAAGTGATAGTACCCCACCTTACAGAATCTTATAGCAGCCAGGTAAGAAACAGTAGAGATTGTATTGTGGTGCCTTAATTAGAGTCTGGGACAATATAGGTCAAGGATAATGTTCAAGTGATAGTGCCCCACCTTACAGAATCTTATAGCAGCCAGGTAAGAAACAGTAGAGATTGTATTGTGGTGCCTTAATTAGAGTCTGGGACAATACAGGTCAAGGATAATGTTCAAGTGATAGTACCCCACCTTACAGAATCTTATAGCAGCCAGGTAAGAAACAGTAGAGATTGTATTGTGGTGCCTTAATTAGAGTCTGGGACAATACAGGTCAAGGATAATGTTCAAGTGATAGTGCCCCACCTTACAGAATCTTATAGCAGCCAGGTAAGAAACAGTAGAGATTGTATTGTGGTGCCTTAATTAGAGTCTGGGGCAATACAGGTCAAGGATAATGTTCAAGTGATAGTGCCCCACCTTACAGAATCTTATAGCAGCCAGGTAAGAAACAGTAGAGATTGTATTGTGGTGCCTTAATTAGAGTCTGGGACAATACAGGTCAAGGATAATGTTCAAGTGATAGTACCCCACCTTACAGAATCTTATAGCAGCCAGGTAAGAAACAGTAGAGATTGTATTGTGGTGCCTTAATTAGAGTCTGGGGCAATACAGGTCAAGGATAATGTTCAAGTGATAGTACCCCACCTTACAGAATCTTATAGCAGCCAGGTAAGAAACAGTAGAGATTGTATTGTGGTGCCTTAATTAGAGTCTGGGGCAATACAGGTCAAGGATAATGTTCAAGTGATAGTGCCCCACCTTACAGAATCTTATAGCAGCCAGGTAAGAAACAGTAGAGATTGTATTGTGGTGCCTTAATTAGAGTCTGGGGCAATACAGGTCAAGGATAATGTTCAAGTGATAGTGCCCCACCTTACAGAATCTTATAGCAGCCAGGTAAGAAACAGTAGAGATTGTATTGTGGTGCCTTAATTAGAGTCTGGGGCAATACAGGTCAAGGATAATGTTCAAGTGATAGTGCCCCACCTTACAGAATCTTATAGCAGCCAGGTAAGAAACAGTAGAGATTGTATTGTGGTGCCTTAATTAGAGTCTGGGGCAATACAGGTCAAGGATAATGTTCAAGTGATAGTACCCCACCTTACAGAATCTTATAGCAGCCAGGTAAGAAACAGTAGAGATTGTATTGTGGTGCCTTAATTAGAGTCTGGGGCAATACAGGTCAAGGATAATGTTCAAGTGATAGTGCCCCACCTTACAGAATCTTATAGCAGCCAGGTAAGAAACAGTAGAGATTGTATTGTGGTGCCTTAATTAGAGTCTGGGACAATACAGGTCAAGGATAATGTTCAAGTGATAGTGCCCCACCTTACAGAATCTTATAGCAGCCAGGTAAGAAACAGTAGAGATTGTATTGTGGTGCCTTAATTAGAGTCTGGGACAATACAGGTCAAGGATAATGTTCAAGTGATAGTACCCCACCTTACAGAATCTTATAGCAGCCAGGTAAGAAACAGTAGAGATTGTATTGTGGTGCCTTAATTAGAGTCTGGGACAGTACAGGTCAAGGATAATGTTCAAGTGATAGTACCCCACCTTACAGAATCTTATAGCAGCCAGGTAAGAAACAGTAGAGATTGTATTGTGGTGCCTTAATTAGAGTCTGGGACAATACAGGTCAAGGATAATGTTCAAGTGATAGTGCCCCACCTTACAGAATCTTATAGCAGCCAGGTAAGAAACAGTAGAGATTGTATTGTGGTGCCTTAATTAGAGTCTGGGACAATACAGGTCAAGGATAATGTTCAAGTGATAGTGCCCCACCTTACAGAATCTTATAGCAGCCAGGTAAGAAACAGTAGAGATTGTATTGTGGTGCCTTAATTAGAGTCTGGGGCAATACAGGTCAAGGATAATGTGCAAGTGATAGTACCCCATCTTACAGAATCTTATAGCAGCCAGGTAAGAAACAGTAGAGATTGTATTGTGGTGCCTTAATTAGAGTCTGGGACAATACAGGTCAAGGATAATGTTCAAGTGATAGTACCCCACCTTACAGAATCTTATAGCAGCCAGGTAAGAAACAGTAGAGATTGTATTGTGGTGCCTTAATTAGAGTCTGGGACAATACAGGTCAAGGATAATGTTCAAGTGATAGTGCCCCACCTTACAGAATCTTATAGCAGCCAGGTAAGAAACAGTAGAGATTGTATTGTGGTGCCTTAATTAGAGTCTGGGACAATACAGGTCAAGGATAATGTTCAAGTGATAGTACCCCACCTTACAGAATCTTATAGCAGCCAGGTAAGAAACAGTAGAGATTGTATTGTGGTGCCTTAATTAGAGTCTGGGACAATACAGGTCAAGGATAATGTTCAAGTGATAGTGCCCCACCTTACAGAATCTTATAGCAGCCAGGTAAGAAACAGTAGAGATTGTATTGTGGTGCCTTAATTAGAGTCTGGGACAATACAGGTCAAGGATAATGTTCAAGTGATAGTGCCCCACCTTACAGAATCTTATAGCAGCCAGGTAAGAAACAGTAGAGATTGTATTGTGGTGCCTTAATTAGAGTCTGGGACAATACAGGTCAAGGATAATGTTCAAGTGATAGTACCCCACCTTACAGAATCTTATAGCAGCCAGGTAAGAAACAGTAGAGATTGTATTGTAGTGCCTTAATTAGAGTCTGGGGCAATACAGGTCAAGGATAATGTTCAAGTGATAGTGCCCCACCTTACAGAATCTTATAGCAGCCAGGTAAGAAACAGTAGAGATTGTATTGTGGTGCCTTAATTAGAGTCTGGGACAATACAGGTCAAGGATAATGTTCAAGTGATAGTACCCCACCTTACAGAATCTTATAGCAGCCAGGTAAGAAACAGTAGAGATTGTATTGTAGTGCCTTAATTAGAGTCTGGGGCAATACAGGTCAAGGATAATGTTCAAGTGATCATACCTCACCTTACAGAATCTTATAGCAGCCAGGTAAGAAACAGTAGAGATTGTATTGTGGTGCCTTAATTAGAGTCTGGGGCAATACAGGTCAAGGATAATGTTCAAGTGATAGTACCCCACCTTACAGAATCTTATAGCAGCCAGGTAAGAAACAGTAGAGATTGTATTGTGGTGCCTTAATTAGAGTCTGGGACAATACAGGTCAAGGATAATGTTCAAGTGATAGTACCCCACCTTACAGAATCTTATAGCAGCCAGGTAAGAAACAGTAGAGATTGTATTGTGGTGCCTTAATTAGAGTCTGGGGCAATACAGGTCAAGGATAATGTTCAAGTGATAGTGCCCCACCTTACAGAATCTTATAGCAGCCAGGTAAGAAACAGTAGATATTGTATTGTGGTGCCTTAATTAGAGTCTGGGACAATACAGGTCAAGGATAATGTTCAAGTGATAGTACCCCACCTTACAGAATCTTATAGCAGCCAGGTAAGAAACAGTAGAGATTGTATTGTGGTGCCTTAATTAGAGTCTGGGGCAATACAGGTCAAGGATAATGTTCAAGTGATAGTGCCCCACCTTACAGAATCTTATAGCAGCCAGGTAAGAAACAGTAGAGATTGTATTGTGGTGCCTTAATTAGAGTCTGGGACAATACAGGTCAAGGATAATGTTCAAGTGATAGTACCCCACCTTACAGAATCTTATAGCAGCCAGGTAAGAAACAGTAGAGATTGTATTGTGGTGCCTTAATTAGAGTCTGGGGCAATACAGGTCAAGGATAATGTTCAAGTGATAGTGCCCCACCTTACAGAATCTTATAGCAGCCAGGTAAGAAACAGTAGAGATTGTATTGTGGTGCCTTAATTAGAGTCTGGGACAATACAGGTCAAGGATAATGTTCAAGTGATAGTGCCCCACCTTACAGAATCTTATAGCAGCCAGGTAAGAAACAGTAGAGATTGTATTGTGGTGCCTTAATTAGAGTCTGGGACAATACAGGTCAAGGATAATGTTCAAGTGATAGTACCCCACCTTACAGAATCTTATAGCAGCCAGGTAAGAAACAGTAGAGATTGTATTGTAGTGCCTTAATTAGAGTCTGGGGCAATACAGGTCAAGGATAATGTTCAAGTGATAGTGCCCCACCTTACAGAATCTTATAGCAGCCAGGTAAGAAACAGTAGAGATTGTATTGTGGTGCCTTAATTAGAGTCTGGGACAATACAGGTCAAGGATAATGTTCAAGTGATAGTACCCCACCTTACAGAATCTTATAGCAGCCAGGTAAGAAACAGTAGAGATTGTATTGTAGTGCCTTAATTAGAGTCTGGGGCAATACAGGTCAAGGATAATGTTCAAGTGATCATACCTCACCTTACAGAATCTTATAGCAGCCAGGTAAGAAACAGTAGAGATTGTATTGTGGTGCCTTAATTAGAGTCTGGGGCAATACAGGTCAAGGATAATGTTCAAGTGATAGTACCCCACCTTACAGAATCTTATAGCAGCCAGGTAAGAAACAGTAGAGATTGTATTGTGGTGCCTTAATTAGAGTCTGGGACAATACAGGTCAAGGATAATGTTCAAGTGATAGTACCCCACCTTACAGAATCTTATAGCAGCCAGGTAAGAAACAGTAGAGATTGTATTGTGGTGCCTTAATTAGAGTGTGGGGCAATACAGGTCAAGGATAATGTTCAAGTGATAGTGCGGCTAGTGCCCCACCTTACAGAATCTTATAGCAGCCAGGTAAGAAACAGTAGAGATTGTATTGTGGTGCCTTAATTAGAGTCTGGGACAATACAGGTCAAGGATAATGTTCAAGTGATAGTGCCCCACCTTACAGAATCTTATAGCAGCCAGGTAAGAAACAGTAGAGATTGTATTGTGGTGCCTTAATTAGAGTCTGGGACAATACAGGTCAAGGATAATGTTCAAGTGATAGTGCCCCACCTTACAGAATCTTATAGCAGCCAGGTAAGAAACAGTAGAGATTGTATTGTGGTGCCTTAATTAGAGTCTGGGGCAATACAGGTCAAGGATAATGTTCAAGTGATAGTGCCCCACCTTACAGAATCTTATAGCAGCCAGGTAAGAAACAGTAGAGATTGTATTGTGGTGCCTTAATTAGAGTCTGGGACAATACAGGTCAAGGATAATGTTCAAGTGATAGTACCCCACCTTACAGAATCTTATAGCAGCCAGGTAAGAAACAGTAGAGATTGTATTGTGGTGCCTTAATTAGAGTCTGGGACAATACAGGTCAAGGATAATGTGCAAGTGATAGTGCCCCACCTTACAGAATCTTATAGCAGCCAGGTAAGAAACAGTAGAGATTGTATTGTGGTGCCTTAATTAGAGTCTGGGACAATACAGGTCAAGGATAATGTTCAAGTGATAGTGCCCCACCTTACAGAATCTTATAGCAGCCAGGTAAGAAACAGTAGAGATTGTATTGTGGTGCCTTAATTAGAGTCTGGGGCAATACAGGTCAAGGATAATGTTCAAGTGATAGTGCCCCACCTTACAGAATCTTATAGCAGCCAGGTAAGAAACAGTAGAGATTGTATTGTGGTGCCTTAATTAGAGTCTGGGACAATACAGGTCAAGGATAATGTTCAAGTGATAGTGCCCCACCTTACAGAATCTTATAGCAGCCAGGTAAGAAACAGTAGAGATTGTATTGTGGTGCCTTAATTAGAGTCTGGGACAATACAGGTCAAGGATAATGTTCAAGTGATAGTGCCCCACCTTACAGAATCTTATAGCAGCCAGGTAAGAAACAGTAGAGATTGTATTGTGGTGCCTTAATTAGAGTCTGGGGCAATACAGGTCAAGGATAATGTTCAAGTGATAGTGCCCCACCTTACAGAATCTTATAGCAGCCAGGTAAGAAACAGTAGAGATTGTATTGTGGTGCCTTAATTAGAGTCTGGGGCAATACAGGTCAAGGATAATGTTCAAGTGATAGTGCCCCACCTTACAGAATCTTATAGCAGCCAGGTAAGAAACAGTAGATATTGTATTGTGGTGCCTTAATTAGAGTCTGGGACAATACAGGTCAAGGATAATGTTCAAGTGATAGTACCCCACCTTACAGAATCTTATAGCAGCCAGGTAAGAAACAGTAGATATTGTATTGTGGTGCCTTAATTAGAGTCTGGGGCAATACAGGTCAAGGATAATGTTCAAGTGATAGTGCCCCACCTTACAGAATCTTATAGCAGCCAGGTAAGAAACAGTAGAGATTGTATTGTGGTGCCTTAATTAGAGTCTGGGACAATACAGGTCAAGGATAATGTTCAAGTGATAGTACCCCACCTTACAGAATCTTATAGCAGCCAGGTAAGAAACAGTAGAGATTGTATTGTGGTGCCTTAATTAGAGTCTGGGGCAATACAGGTCAAGGATAATGTTCAAGTGATAGTGCCCCACCTTACAGAATCTTATAGCAGCCAGGTAAGAAACAGTAGAGATTGTATTGTGGTGCCTTAATTAGAGTCTGGGGCAATACAGGTCAAGGATAATGTTCAAGTGATAGTACCCCACCTTACAGAATCTTATAGCAGCCAGGTAAGAAACAGTAGAGATTGTATTGTGGTGCCTTAATTAGAGTCTGGGACAATACAGGTCAAGGATAATGTTCAAGTGATAGTACCCCACCTTACAGAATCTTATAGCAGCCAGGTAAGAAACAGTAGAGATTGTATTGTGGTGCCTTAATTAGAGTCTGGGACAATACAGGTCAAGGATAATGTTCAAGTGATAGTGCCCCACCTTACAGAATCTTATAGCAGCCAGGTAAGAAACAGTAGAGATTGTATTGTGGTGCCTTAATTAGAGTCTGGGACAATACAGGTCAAGGATAATGTTCAAGTGATAGTGCGGCTAGTGCCCCACCTTACAGAATCTTATAGCAGCCAGGTAAGAAACAGTAGAGATTGTATTGTGGTGCCTTAATTAGAGTCTGGGACAATACAGGTCAAGGATAATGTTCAAGTGATAGTGCGGCTAGTGCCCCACCTTACAGAATCTTATAGCAGCCAGGTAAGAAACAGTAGAGATTGTATTGTGGTGCCTTAATTAGAGTCTGGGACAATACAGGTCAAGGATAATGTTCAAGTGATAGTGCCCCACCTTACAGAATCTTATAGCAGCCAGGTAAGAAACAGTAGAGATTGTATTGTGGTGCCTTAATTAGAGTCTGGGGCAATACAGGTCAAGGATAATGTTCAAGTGATAGTGCGGCTAGTGCCCCACCTTACAGAATCTTATAGCAGCCAGGTAAGAAACAGTAGAGATTGTATTGTGGTGCCTTAATTAGAGTCTGGGGCAATACAGGTCAAGGATAATGTTCAAGTGATAGTGCCCCACCTTACAGAATCTTAAAGCAGCCAGGTAAGAAACAGTAGAGATTGTATTGTGGTGCCTTAATTAGAGTCTGGGACAATACAGGTCAAGGATAATGTTCAAGTGATAGTACCCCACCTTACAGAATCTTATAGCAGCCAGGTAAGAAACAGTAGAGATTGTATTGTGGTGCCTTAATTAGAGTCTGGGGCAATACAGGTCAAGGATAATGTTCAAGTGATAGTGCCCCACCTTACAGAATCTTATAGCAGCCAGGTAAGAAACAGTAGAGATTGTATTGTGGTGCCTTAATTAGAGTCTGGGACAATACAGGTCAAGGATAATGTTCAAGTGATAGTGCCCCACCTTACAGAATCTTATAGCAGCCAGGTAAGAAACAGTAGAGATTGTATTGTGGTGCCTTAATTAGAGTCTGGGGCAATACAGGTCAAGGATAATTTTCAAGTGATAGTGCCCCATCTTACAGAATCTTATAGCAGCCAGGTAAGAAATAGTAGAGATTGTATTGTGGTGCCTTAATTAGAGTCTGGGGCAATACATGTCAAGGATAATGCAGTGTCCAACGTACAAGGTAGCCCTACTAGTCTTGGCTAGTAAAAATGTGAAAAGGGCCGGTAGGGCTAGTAAATTACTAACCCTTGTAGCCCTACCAGACTAGTACAAATTTACCAGTCATGATAAGATTGATTATTTGACATGTTGAAATTTTGGTTGGTGCCTTTAGGAAGATTTAGATTAATAGCATATTTTCTTGCATATTTAGATAATAAAAGGGGTCAAGTTTTAATGATTATTTGGATTTTCAGGTAGGGTCAGTACAGGTTGGAGTAGGGCTAGTATATTCCATATGCCACTAGCCCTACCAGGCTTGTAGAGTTTTCTGGTTATTGTCAGACCCTGAGCTCAACTGATCTTTAGATGGTAAAAGTTTGGTCTTATCAAAAATTACAAAATTTGTATTCCAGAGAAATACTATGCTGTGGTTGTGGTAATGATATTTCTGATAACAATCATTTGCATTTTAAATAATATTTGTATTTTTCCAGCGGGACCCCCCTGATGAAGATATTCCTTACTGTACCCTCAAGTCTTTCCCCGCTGTGATAGAGCATTGTATACAGTGGGCCAGAGATAAGGTAAGCTATGGTAATATGGATTTGGATTTGGAATTTCTTTTTTCGACACTTTTTCTCCCATTTTATGGCTAAGTCATGATTAGCCAGTTGTAACTGGTGGAGGAAACTGGAGTACCTGGCGAACCACTGCCTAACCCCAAGTCACTGGCAACTTTCTCACATGCCCTCAGTGGGAGTATAATGATATGACTATTTTCTCCAATTGGTAGGTTGTTTGTGGCAATATTCTGGTTTCAATCACATGTGGGAAATGTTTATTGTAGGACTTTTATTGACATTTATTTCTTGATTTCATTATTGATATTACTGTATCTGATTTGATAGACAATTTTGCAATTTGCTTCACTTCCTTCAATATACCTAGCTCTGTATAACAATATATTGTGTGTTCAGTGAAAGTGATTTTTTATATGATATTGTTCTTCCTTTTCAGTTTGAGAGTTCTTTCAACCAGAAGCCTAATTTATATAACAAGTTCTGGTCCTCTTACGGCACTCCTGACTCCATAGTACAGGTAAGATATTGCATTGGATTATTTCAATTCTTGAGTACATCTTATAAATCTTAGCTAGATTTTTCTGGTAGTTGTCTAAAAAATTCTTTTCCATATACTGGAAATAATACCTTTAACATAGCAATACAATTCAGGAGGAAGGAACCATTCCTCAACATCTATAGTATTATTGACCTTAATTTTACTGCTAAATCTTGCATTTATGATATTAACTTAAGAAGTTGATTATACTATTCTTTTACCTATTTTGTAACCCCCATCCCAAAGAAGTTTCCTGGTATTGTTATTTAAATAATATTCTCATATTTAAGGTAAGAGGGAAATAATAAAATGATGATGAATGTTTTGTATTCCAGAAACCGTCTATTGTTATTTCACATAATATTTAAGGTATAAGGGGAAATCACAAAATGATTATGAAAATTTTGTATTGTAGAAATTGAGCAGTGGTCAGTGTCTGGAAGGGGCGGTGACAGTCAGCAAGCTGGCTCAGAGCAGACCTATATCATGGGAGCAGTGTGTATACTTAGCCAGGCAAAAGTTTGAGAAATACTTTAATCACAAGGTAAGGGGTCACCATTCTTTATGTGCTGTCATTTTAACATGCGTTTAAACATGTTTGTCTGACTTTAGCCTGCATGTCAAAAATTTGTGAAAAAATCATTATAATTTTCTCTGTTTTGCATTTTGCAATGCTTACTCTTCAAGAAAGTGACAAGAAGATACTCATTTGTTAATATGTATGGAGCCCTCTTGAACAATAGATTGATGTACATATTCACCATTTCTTTTTCTTAAAAACTCATTCTTATGAAATGTGCTTTGTTGCCATTAGAATTATCAGCTTTTTATCGCTTCCATGTTTTATCATGGTCCACTCTGAGATCAAGTTTTGATTTTTTAAATGCCATTTGCGGATATTTAGAAATTGTTTCTTATGTATGTATGTATCTTTGGGTCTCTGCGCAAAAAATTAATATTTTAGTGCCAATAGGTATTTGATATTTGTGATATTCTATAAATTGTTATTCTCCTTTTGTTTCAGGCTAGAAATCTTACAAAGGCATTTCCATTAGATATTAGGCTGAAGGATGGCTGTAAGTATGCCAACATGTCTGCCAAAGATTAACAGTAGAAATGTATTTGCATAAGGTAGTGTTTGGAATCGGTCACAATTTTCAAGGTAGATCATCAGTCCACTTGAACGACCGATGATCCATTAAAAATCTAAGTTGTGCACACGCGATTTCGCATTCCGCCATTACTATTTACCTCGAGTCATGAGATACCGCTTCAAAACACCATATAGTCAAGATGCAGTACCCTATGAAGCAAGGTAAATAGTAATTCCGGCATTCTTACATTGAACGCTCTGAGAGGTGGATCTGGCTTCATCCACCTCTCTAGAGCAGTCCCGCAGTGTTTCCTGTTTGGTTGGGCCATAAACAGGTAAATAAACTTTTGTTTCACAGTGTTTTTTTTCTGGATGGATGGACTACCGAAAGTCCACCTATTTTTTGAATGGAATTTTTATACATGTTTTTTTTTGCATGTTTGAACAATTAGAAGAACACTAGTATAAGGAGATTAATGTTTTTAAAAAGGAAGACTAGTAAAGTCAGTTTGTTCCACACATATCTTTATTTGTAACAATTCATTCATATGTATTTGATGTACAAGTAATTGAGACACCAAAAAGATAATATACCACTTGGTTGTATGAAACCTTCATTTGTTTAAGTTATCTTAAACAATTAACACTTAAGAGATCATCCAGCAATTGTTGTCCGGATCGATGATAATTTTGACGATAACTTTTGAATTGAGAATGATTTTACTAAATATTTGAAGAAGAGTTGTTGGTAATATTCTTATCAACATTTCTCCTTCAAATTGTTTGCTACTTTTGCTAAGGCCTGAAAGATTTTATCAAAATTGTCAGGCTGGTTTTGGCCGCTGTGAGCATTAATGGGTTAAATGTCTGTCTTGTATTTTAGTTATGTGGGGTCCCTCCTCTTCACCAGGTCTTTGATTTATAGATTAAGTATTTTTTGGAATATTTAAAAGAATTAAAGTAATGATGGATTTATTATTATTTGTTATATTTTGAAATATTCAAAATAGTTCAAGTTAATGATGGATCTGTTGTTATTTGTTATTTCAGCTCTGTTCTGGCAGTCTCCTAAAAGGCCACCCACAGCTCTAGACTTTGATTCCAATAATCCACTGTGAGTACCAACACTTCCTCTCTCTGATAACCAGCATAATATCATTAACCTTTATTTAATGACCAAACTTGCAATACAAAGAGGGTTTAAATGATTCAACAAATCCCTTCAATAATTGGCTAATTTGGCCAATCCAAAACGATGCAAAAAAAAAAGGCAAATGGGTACTCATTTAAGAGTACTCATCGTGAGCTATCCAATGAATACCAACATGACAGGGTTTAGATGGTTTTCGAAGTTTTTTGCGTTCTTGAGCCTTGGAAGAAAGTAGCCTCGGCATTTGAAGGATTGAAAAATATCGCCAGGTGATATATATGTCATATGAAATAAAATATGAAAAGTATTGAAGGGATTTTTTGAATCATTTAAACCCTCTTTTATTGCAAGTTTGGTCATTAATTTGGATGCCAACATCTGTAACAGTACCGAAATCTAATATAATTCATACCACTGCTCATTATTCTATGGGAGCCTTGCATGTACTGCCCAGTTTTATGCTGACGTTTCTCAATCCATATTCTTACTTCATATTTCATTATTACAGGCATGTGTCTTTCATAAGCAGTACGGCTCAGATGTACGCTGCCGTTACTGGTGTTAAGTTTCTCATGGATTTAATACAATTCATATCATTACTTTATTATTTCAGGCATGTGTCTTTTATAAGCAGTAGAGCTCAGATGTATGCTGCCGTTAGTGATGTTAAGTTTCTCAAGGATTTAATACAATTCATACCCTTACTTTATTCAGACATGTACCTTTATTCAGCAGTACTGCCCAATTTTTCACTGACGTTAGTGATGTTAAGTTTCTCAGGGATTTTTTAATACAATTCATATCCTTACTTTATTATTTCAGGCATGTGTCTTTTATAAGCAGTACGGCTCAGATGTGCGCTGCTGTCAGTGGTGTTAAGTTCTCGAAGGAGGACATGTCTGAAGCGAGACTCAGAGAAATACTCAAGACAGTGTCAGTTCCAGAATGGGCACCTTCCAATAAGGTAAGAGGCTTTACCATCTTAAATTATTCTTGCTAATAGGTACTCTTGAGTATTTCTCCATATGATTCTTTTAAAAAATAACTTAGATATAAGAGAAAAAAAGCTAAGATATTTCAAGGAATACTGTAACCTGGTATCCGAAAAACACATCATAGCATATTATGTCATCAGGTCCGGTTAGATCACCCGATCGGGTGAAATCTCCCGATTGGGATATTTCTCCCGATCGGGGTACATTGTCAAGTATTGAGACGTGGCCACAAAACACTAATTACTTAAAGATTGAGCACTTCAGCCGCCTGCTACCTGCTGAGCTGGTATTTCCTCAACTCCCAGACGTCTGGGCAGCCTTGAGCTTACTCAATATATTTCCCAGCAGGTCATTGACTCCGTTTACGTGCATTGCCGGGACACCCTGACAGGAAAATTTTTAATAAAATCAGTTTCGGACATGGGATTCTGCTTAAAGTCAGTAAACCCATAGTTAATAAAGATATTATTAACTTCCATTTCCGATTTTTATTTTGGATGAGTGCTTTTCGGAAGGTCAACAGTAAAAGTTGACCTTCCCATTTAGAATGAATACTATACCCCGAACGGGATACTTATCCCTACCGGGGAAAAACGTGGTTTGAGAAAAGTATCCCGAACGGGGTACCCATGTCACATGATGTGAACTCTTCAGAAGGGAGGTAAAGATTATTGAGCTGGAGAATGATCCCGATCGGGAGATTTCTTGGTGCAATGTATCCCGATCGGGAGAAATATCCCGATTGGGAGATTTCACCCGATCGGGTGATCTAACCAGACCTGGTCCTGGTCATAGCAGTTAATTTTCTGCCTTTCTGAGAATCCTCTAATAACATTAGGGTGTTCTAGAATTGCAAGCACTATTTTCCAATTGGCCCATTTTCTTCTCGTGAACTGAAGTGATGCAACATTACATTAACCCTTCCAATCCTGAGACTTCTTTCGTCCAAAGCACAAGAACGCAAATATTTTTGATAACCATCTACACCCTGTCATGTTGTTATTCATTAGACAGCTCTCACTGACTACTCTCAGATGAGTACCCATAGGGCAGCTTTTCAGTCATGTTTCTGCTTTTTGCATCATTTTGTATTGGCAAATTAGTCACCAGGAGCATAAGGGTGAAAAGGGGATGATAGACAAATTTTCCAAGATTCAAAAGTTATTGTTATAAGTTAGCGCAGAATTCCATCAAGATATGTTTTATACCCAAGTGGTGTATTATTATTGTTGTTGTGTTCGTTTAGGCGATAGTAGTGGACGAGTCTGTGAAGAAGCCAGATGGCAGCACTGTCAACTCAGCAGGCGACGATGTGGCGGAGCTGGCCAATAGAATAACAGACGTCGTACAGCAAGGAAAGAATGGTTAGTAACAGGCAGGATTGATACCATATAGGAATTATAGAAAGAATAGAGGAATAGAATATGGATTAAAGGAATTCTATGAAATCACAACATTGTTATGTATAGCATATCCATTAAAAAATAACCTATCAATGACCTTATTTATATATGTATATATATATGTATATATATATATATACATGTATGTATGTGGGTTGGGTGTGTGTGTGATCTAGTAATTATATAAAGAAGACAGGAATATAGTGCAGGAATTTTATAAAATCACAGCATTTTTATGTATGGCGTATCCATTAAAAATGTCTCAATGAGCATATTTATATCTTGCAAAGAATTTTTTTCATTTTTCCTGTTTTATTTTCTCAGAATATTCAGGAACCCAATAATTATCAAGTAAAATGTCTCAGCTTTATCCATCACTACCAGGAAGTCCAAAGATGTTTAGCTTAATGTTGCACATACATGCCATATTATTACTTATGCATTTCCTGTTCTCCAGTTCTCCAGCGTATGCATCCAGCAGAGTTTGAAAAAGATGATGATGATAATGGACACATAGACTTCATCACTGCAGCATCGGTAAATAGTCACTTTATTATCATTCAATGTATTTTTGTGTTACTCTCACTTTCTAGATTTTTATCAGATCATCTCTCAATTTGGGTTCTCAAATGTAGGAGTGTGCTTGCGTTAAGGAATACTAAAGTAAACCAATGAACTTTCTAACCACAACCAAAACATATACCCTGCCCAGTTTTTTCATTAAGGACACCTGGTATAAAATTTTGTTTAGGTTTTTCTTCCATATCTACTTGATAGAATGATTTTCTTATTAAGTGTACTTCCAGCTAATGATTCCTGGTTATAGCTAAAGATTCTTAATTATATACCTATTTTTAGCAATTTTATGAGTTTTTCCTTGCATGCCAATTTCACTTCCTCATTAAGCTATAAGTTGGTCTTGTTTGTTTTTGTCCTCAGAATCTGCGTGCGTCTATGTACAGTATTGAGCCTGCTGATCGCCTGAAGACCAAGAGGATTGCCGGCAGAATCGTGCCCGCCATCGCTACGACTACAGCTGCCGTGGCCGGTCTGGTCAGTATAAGTCACTCACCTTTGTCCGTAAGGCAGCCCACTCATATACCTATACTGCCTACTTAAGCCTGGCTGCTTAGATGGGATCTTTCCAATGCTGAGGCTACTTTCATTCAAAGCACAAGGACGCAAAGATTTTTTGAAAACCATCTAAGTCCTGTCATGTTGGTATTCATTGCTACAACCACAGCTGCTGTGGCCGGTCTGGTCAGTATGAACCACTAAGCCATTCACCTTTGTCCACAAAGCAGCCCATTGATCTAGACCCTGTACTGCCCTCGCCTGTACAGGCTTAGATCGATGCGATCTTTCTTAAGAATCTATCTCAAAAAAAAAGAAACGAGTAAAGGAGAAATGTGACTCAGAACTTATCCTACTGCTCCCCTTCAATTATTTTCTGAACTCATGCTTTATTCCTTTTGTTTTGAAAAGTATCATAGATCTGGAGAACACTTGTCATTGAAAACTGAAGGCATGAATAAGTCTGTCTGATACTCCTATATAAATGTATGTATATATATATATATATATATATATATATATATATATATATATATATATATATATATATATATATATATATATATATATATATATATATATATATGTTGCAGCCCAACTTCCGATCCTGGCCCATCTTAAGATGGGCTTGGCCCAACTTACGATGACCCCTAGCCCATCTTAAGATGGGCTTGGCCCAACTTACGATCTTTAGATACCAGGATGTAGGTCATTTGAAGTTGGGCTGGCCCATCTTAAGATGGGCTTGGCCCAACTTCCGATCATTCTAGATACCAGGATGTAACCCTTCATGAATATTTATGTGAATTTTTGCACTCTTATGAATATGGAATTTTCAACTCTTTCATAGGGCATCCACTTTAAATTACAAGATAATATTAGTCCAAGAAATAAATTGAAATGGGTAGCTAGAATAACCTGATTACTTAAAACATTATTGCTGATTGTAAGCAGAAAAACGAAATAAAAGAATCAAGGTTCACAGCTCATTAGTTCAACATATTTTCACCAGACAACAAATTAAAGAGTCATTTATATGGAATTTTAAGCATTTTGAGATTAAATCTAATTCAAAGTTAATTCAATTAGGTAATTTGCACAATACTACCTTTTCTTTGTTATTTATAGGTTGTGTGCTCTTACATTACATAAGCTAGATGATGAATCATTTACAATTTGAAGGAATAGCAATGGTATTTTTCTAATGACTCAAAAAGGGAGAAGTGAAATTTTTCTTCTTGTCTTTTAAGCTTTTTTATTAGTATTTTTAGGTATTCTTTAACCCCTTGCAAATTCTTGACATAGTTATATAATCATGTGTGTGCCAAAATAAGTGTAAATGCATTAATTGAGGAGGTTCATGTGACTGGCAGGACAGTTGAAATAGACAAAAAAGTAAGAAATGAACATACATGGTTCAAGTTGTAATTGATATGAGATAAGGTGTATGCAGATTGAATTGGTACTTGTACCTAAACGACACATATATTAAATTTTGGCAGATCCAAATTTAGTAAGATTTAGACATTATGATCTTGGATTGGCCAACTTTATACTTTGGATGAAGCAGTTGAGGAAGTTATCTTTTTGGTAGTCAATAGTAAAGGAGGGAAGAGAGAAATATTTATGTTTTAGTTTGAATTATTTTTTAAACCGTTATTCTAAATATTGAAGAGCAATGAGTATATCAGAAAACTGGTCGTTGAACTTTTAAAATTGAGACCTTTGTTAAGATGTGTCAGAAAGAAGCCCTTCATCCTGAATGTAGATAAAGAAAAGTAATATAGATGTACCATGTTACCTTAATTGACTAATTATTATGAGATGTTTATACCTTTACAGACATCTATTATAAATAATGTGATAGATACTTATATTTTGTTAGACAGGTAAAAATATTGTAGGGCATATACAACTTTTTCAACTCATTCTAGAAGCCAGAAAAGAATGTAATCAATCAAGGATTGCAATTAACAGGTTATCCAGCACCATAAGAAACATTACCAGTGTAAATTAATCTGTTGTGTTTGAATAATTATTTCTTTGTTTTGTTTTTCTAGACTTTTTTACAAAAGGAGAGAATCTCTAATCAACTTTTATTCAAATTTCAGCATAATCAGAAGTCTTCAGTAGTTTTTAAGTAAAGATTTAACAATAAGATGCAAGTCATTTGTCTCATGAAATTCACATCTTATTCAATAAACAAATATTCTAACAAGGCTATAAACTTCTAGATGAACACTTTATAAAAAATCATTGCCATCGGAAGTTGGGCTGGGCTGCTGTATTATCTGGGTCATCGGAAGTTGGGTAGCCCTTCTTAAGATGGGCCAGCAAAATCCAGCCCAACTTCCGATCGGAAGTTGGGCTTGGCCCATCTTAAGATGGGCTGGATCGGAAGTTGGGCTGCAACATATGTTTATATATATATATATATATATATATATATATATATATATATATATATATATATATATATATATATATATATATATATATATATATATATATATATATATATATATATATATATATATATATATATATATATATATATGTATGTGTGTGTATATATATATATTTATATATATTTATATATATATATTTATATTTATATTTATATATATTTATATACTTCTTACAGGTGACAGTTGAACTGCTGAAGATTGTCAAGAAGTCTCCGCTGGAGCACTATAAGAATTGTTTCCTGAACCTCGCTCTGCCTGTGATGGTATTCTCGGAGCCGGGACCTGTCGAGAGGACCAAGATCACGGAAGGACTCTACTACACAATCTGGGACAAGTGGGAGGTCCATGGCAACAAGGACTTCACACTACAGGACTTCATCAACTACTTCCTGGTGAGAAACAGATATTATTACGGATACCACACACTAATCTGAAAAGTTTTGGTGGCAGAGCCTTCTGTGCATATGCACCATGCCTTTGAAATAAGGTCCTTAACAACATCAAGGCTGCTGGTAATATGCCAAACTTCAAGACACATCTGAAAACATAGCTATTTCGAAAGGAGTTCATTTAACTACATGGACCATAAAATCTGATCAATGACTATTTTTTATAAAAAGGTTTTTGATCATTATAGGTGGAAAGGGCCCTACATAAAATGTCAATTATTCAATTATTCAAAGATATGAGGGGAAATATTCATTTAGTCCTTTTGTTCTGAGAATGCTTTACATATTTTTGTTCAGTGGCAAAAGCTAGAAAGATGGTTGAATTATTTTTTACATGTAAAGAGTGGAAAATAATCTTACATTCAGAAACCTCTGTGTACTTTTCTTTCGTTTTTTGAAATACTTTCACATCAAAAAGTAGCACACTCGGGCAGTTGCCAGTGACTTGGCGTTAGGCAGTGGTTTTTGCCGGGTACTATGTTTTCCTCCACAAGTTACAACTGACTAGTCACCACTTAGCCGCAATATGGCAGAAAAAGTGACGAAAATCCGAAATTCCATATTCCACATTTGGAATAGATGACATAACGAGGGGTCTGTGTGTCTTTATTTCACGCTACTCAGCAATTGTCATGAATCATTCTGTCATATGTATCTTGCCTACTCACAGGAGAAGCACGGGTTTGAGCCGACCATGGTTGTCCACGGAGTCAAGATGATCTACGTTCCCTTCATGCCCGGCCACAAGAAAAGACTGCCACATACGTAAGTGCAATACATTCATATCCTTACTTCTTCAAAAAGGCCAGACAATTTCAGGGATACCTATCTGATGAAAGCATTATTTGTGAAAAAATTAAGAAGTAAGGATTGTTGCAATACAAATAAGATAACAAACTTCCAAATAAATTTTGAAATCATTCTTCATTACAATGTTATTTTGATTGGGACTACCGATCCAGAATACTCTGGTTCTTATAGGAACAATGGCTTTATAAAAGAAAAAAATATGGCTTCCCATGCTGATATTGATAATTATATCTGTTGATATTCCAGTCTTATATAATTTCCCCACAGTAGTAGCATTATTGAGTCAAATGACTGATGGTTGATTGTGTTTATTTTGCAGTATGCTGAAGTTGATCAAGCCATCTGATTGGTTGATTGTGTTTATTTTGTAGTATGCTGAAGTTGATCAAGCCATCTGATTGGTTGATTGTGTTTATTTTGCAGTATGCTGAAGTTGATAAAGCCATCTGATTGGTTGATTGTGTTTATTTTGCAGTATGTTGAAGTTGATCAAGCCATCTGATTGGTTGATTGTGTTTATTTTGCAGTATGCTGAAGTTGATCAAGCCATCTGATTGGTTGATTGTGTTTATTTTGTAGTATGCTGAAGTTGATCATGCCATCTGATTGGTTGATTGTGTTTATTTTGTAGTATGCTGAAGTTGATCATGCCATCTGATTGGTTGATTGTGTTTATTTTGCAGTATGCTGAAGTTGATCATGCCATCTGATTGGTTGATTGTGTTTATTTGCAGTATGCTGATAGGTTGATTGTGTTTATTTTGTGGTATGCTGAAGTTGATCAAGCCGTCTGATTGGTTGATTGTGTTTATTTGCAGTATGCTGATTGGTTGATTGTGTTTATTTGCAGTATGCTGATTGGTTGATTGTGTTTATTTGCAGTATGCTGAAGTTGATCAAGCCATCTGATTGGTTGATTGTGTTTATTTTGTAGGATGCTGGATTTTGATTGGTTGATTGTGTTTATTTTGTAGTATGCTGAAGTAGATCAAGCCGTCTGATTGGTTGATTGTGCTATTTGCAGTATGCTGATTGGTTGATTGTGTTTATTTGCAGTATGCTGAAGTTGATCAAGCCGTCTGATGACAAGGAGTATGTTGACCTTGTGGTGAGCGTCAAGGGCAACGAAGGAGAGGACGAGGATGTTGCGGTGCCTGCCATCAGATATTTCTTCTCTTCGTGAAAACTCCTCAAGTGATCCCAAGCTTACATGGACACTGAGATTGAAATAATAACTTCACTTTCCAAAGAAAAATTGATATGAATTTCGATAGGTCAATTGTACTGTGATAGGCCATTGGATTCAGGATGAAATTAGAATTTCACTTGAGGAAAACCTTTGTTATGAATGCTACCAGGTACCACCTATGTTGAATGGATTTAGGAAAAATTGCAGTTTCACTTTCTGAAGATTTGTTTTGTCATCAATGCTCGGTGCCTCCTATTGGTTCATCATGAAATTACACTTTCACTTTCTGAATTCTCGTTTTGTTATCAATGCTTGGTACCTCCTAGTGGTTCAAGATGAAATTACACTTTCACTTTCTGATAACATGTTTTGTTATCGATGCTAGGTACCTCCTATTGGTACAAGATGAAATTACAGATTCACTTTCTGAAAACTTGTTTTGTTATCAATGATAAGTAGCTCTTATTGGTTCTAGATGAAATTATATGTTCACTTTCAGAAAGCTTGTGTTGTGAATGTTATGGATCCAATAGAAAATCATTGCTTCATTTTCTGAAATTCTGTGTTGTGGGTGAAAAGTACTGAGAACCATTAATTTATATGATATTTGGATTCTAGATTGAATTAAAGCTTCTCTTAGTGAAAAAGGTTGTGAATGTTAACATGTGATCCACATTATAGCGAGATTCATGGTTGAAGTGTAAAACCATTCAGTTAGAAAGCTCATTCTATGAATGTTAAAAGTTGTTAAGATAAGATGCCAGATTAATTTAAGGTAGCACCCTGACTTAAAGGGCAAATGCACCATCATGATGATTTAGGTTCAAAATGTGCCTATATGTGTCACCTTTCAAATAAGACCACCCGCAAGTCTGTCCTCCTCAGCACTCCTCAGATATGGCTTATGAAAGTTAGTGGTGCTTATGAAGTGACTGCCAGCCCTGCTTCTGATTGGTTGAGAGATATCAGTGGTAGTCACTTCCAGCCACTGATATCTCTCAACCAATCAGAAGCAGCACTGGCAGTCACTTCATACCACTGATTGTGCTTAATTGGGCTTAATTGGCCTGCAATGTCAGCCTCCATGCCCAGACTCAGGCTAGTTTTTTACTAACTTTCATAAGCCATATCTGAGGAGTGCTGAGGAGGACAGACTTGCGGGTGGTCTTATTAGAAAGGTGACACGTATAGGCACATTTTGAACCTAAATCATTATGATGGTGCATTTGCCCTTTAAACATAGGGCTCGAAATTAAGATTTTTTCCAGGGAGCCCAATTGCATCTTCATAAGCTTCAAAAGTGTTCTGTATGTCAAACAGTACATATTTGGGCTCCCTGCAGAAATTTGAGGGAGCCGCAGGAGCATTCAAGGGAGCCCTCGGCTCCTGGCACCCCCTAATTTCGAGCCCTGGCCGTTAAGTGTGCATGGGTACATAAGATGACACTGTTATGCATCATACATGTGTTCTGATTGGTGTCAAAATGGTCTCGCTCTGGCTATGTAGGTGAGGTGTGTATAAAATAGCGTCTTATGGAATTCAACTTCTCTGCTAGGATACTCACTGTTGGTATTAGCCGTGACGAAATGCACTAAATCAGTTTGCAAAAATGTATCATATTAAGGGCCCTGAATTCCAAATGGCTTAACTGAAGCAATCCGATGTGCACCATCTCTACCTTCCAACCATTGACGCTACCATATTTTAACCCTGGGGCCCTCAGGCTTCTTGTATACACGCCAGAAGGCCTCAGAGAAGATCTTTACCATCGGACTCGATGAAGATCATAATTAAAATTATTGCCAGTATGTCAGGATCTTGCGGGGCTCATGTTTGGTTTATTGAAAAGAGAGCTGGAATTGTCTTCCTGAAAACTCTTGCTGTGATTGTTATATGGTGTATATTTATCTTGGAAATGAGGAGAAACCTTGAATTAAGGAGTTCTAAATAGTAGGCTATTGCCACTCATTACTCAGATTCTTACAAGCACATGCAGGGCTCGAAATTAAGTGTTTTTTTTTCATGGAGCCCAATTGCATCTTCCGGAGATACCTAAAGGTGTTATGTATAGAAACCAGTACATGTTTGGGATCCCTGTAAAAAATTGAGGGAGCCGCAGGAGAATTCAAGGACGCCCTGGGCTGCCGGTACCGCCTAATTTCGAACCCTGACATGACTCTCCTGCTGTTCTTTTCATTCAAATTAATCTTATAAGCTCCATGTCTCTAGAGCACAGTTATAGGGCTGATTGTAATGAAATATATAAGATATATATGTCACCCCGTTTCATCTCTTTATTCATTCTAGAACAAATTTTTATACCTACATTTGCCAAATTTTAGAAATTAGATTTTTCTACTTTAATTTGCAAAAGTACTGCTTAAAATGAACAAGTGCCCACCTCCATGGATATTTTTTTGGGCAGAAAATTTTAAGTGATCCTATGCTGTTCTGGGGTAAAAATTGGTAAATTAAGTTATTCACATAATTTGTATCGATTACGATAATATGGTTCTACATTCAACGTCTAGTGTGAACACATATTTCTGCCTGCAGACTCCCAACTTCCTAATCCACGCTTGCATAACATCTATATGTGTATGGTAATGTGATCTGATGTGTTATCATGTATAGTATAATCTAAAGAGTAACAGTTCCCACAAGTGTCTGTCTTTGCCCAAGTGCCTTGTTTGGAATTATCACATACTCTCTAACCCATCTGTCTTCATCGGATCCCCATAAGCGGGTTGGTCTGGTCGCTATGTAAATGTGCGGCATTATGAAGGGCTGCCTATGGTCCTTCTGCAACTGAAAGATCCCTTGGAACTATTCGTGAAGAGAACGAAATTTCTTCCCGGTTCTCGTCCCGTGACCTAAGCTGTTGAAAGTGATGTAAAAGCCCATTCCTTCCTTCTGTTAGACTGCTGTCATCTGGAATGAGGTTTTTTGAAAATAACACAGGACTGAAGTTAGATGTGTAAGATATTTCAAGGAGAGTTGCTTGTTGGGTTATGGTCAAGGAATCTCCTTCAAATATTTGAAGATAAATGCGCTGGTTAAAAAGATCTCGCCAAAATAGTCAGGCCTGTTTTTTTGCTTTTGGCAAGAATGGGGTAATCGCTCATTTAACACAGCAGGCTTAAACAGATTGGTGTTTCCTGTTAACAGTAATAGGCTGGAGTTTCAGACCTTTTTTCACCTAAGTAAAACATACTTGCATGTCAACAACAGTATTACAGATGACTAACCGCTTGTAAATATCATCTTTGAGTGAAAATATATCATGATACTACATCTGGTAGTGAATATTATCCTTGTCCTTTAGTAAAAATAAATCATGATATTACATCTTTTGGTAAATATCATTCTTAAGTGAAATATATCATGATACTACATCTATTAGTAAATATTATCTTTGAGTGAAAATATATCATGATATTACATCTTTTAGTAAATATCCTCTTTGAATGAAAATATATCATGATGCTATATCTATTAGTATATATTATCTTTGAGTGAAAATATATCATGATATTACTTCTTATAGTAAATATTATCTTTGAGTAAAATTACATCTGTTACATATTACATCTGTTAGTTGGCCGCTCATAGTATATAAGTGAAAACAAATGAATTTAAGCGCATGGGTGAAATTCTGAACATACAGTTGCCATGACAACAACATAACACATGATAGGAACATGAGATGCTTTTCCCCCTAATGTTGTTATGGACTTATTTTGTTCTTATTTTCTTTGTTTTCCTCTTTTTTGTATATTAGTAAAATGAATTGTTTCATGATCTGTGCTGCATTATGATAATTGAGTATTCTATGGCCGCGTATGCCTCTTATACAATAGACTTGGTAAAGCATGATAAATTCAAGTCTAAACCTGAGAATTGTTTCCTTCCTGCTAAAGCCTGGCATCAATTTGCAAACTTATTGTATACAGTGCTAATAAACTTGTATGAACCTGAATGACATGTCCTTTTATTTCCCTTTACTCTGTAAGTTAGGGTATTAAAGAGGATATTGTGTATATCAAAATTGGAAAAGTCTTTGAATAAAATAGTCACTACACATCTAGGATTGAGTCCCGTTAAGAGGTGCCGGTAACTGGTACTGGTATCGTTTCATAAAACACTGCATCATATTGTTTCTTTCAGATACTCTCAATTATACTATCAACTGTGGAGTTATCGTTTATTCGGGATTGTCCAGGATCCTAAACGACTATTCACAACAAAATCTATGTTGTAATAATGTTATTAACCCTTCCAATGCTGAGGCTACAATCGCCCAATAAACAAAAGCACTGAGAATCAGGCAAACTAATGGCGCACGAACGCAAAAATCTTTGGAAAACCATCTAAACCCAGTCATGTTGGTATTCATTTAAAGGCTCTTGCTGAGTACTTTCAGATGAGTACCCATTTGTCAGGGTTTCAGTGATTTTTCAGGATTTTAGCATTATTTTGTATTGGCCAAAATAGCCACCAGCAGCGTAAGGGTTTAGTACCTTCAATAGTACCATTAAAATACTGTCAGGTTTAGTTGGTACAGATACCATACCGTTTTGTTCTTAAGGGTATCCAACCCTATACACATCATTGAAGTAATAATATGAAAAATCATATTTTTAAGAGTTTCCATTAAAATAAATCTACACAGAAACTGAGAATATTACCAAGTCTGTTACGCTCCTACAATACAAGGGGCTTAATGAGACTTCATGTTTGTACAGATCATTTGGTAATGAAAAAAAGAGACGTCCAATTTCTATAATGCACTTTATTTAGGAGTCTGATATAAAAATGTACATACCTTTATCTTATTTACAAAACCCTACAAAGACCCAAGTCTACAGTTATAGTCTATGCCCAGACAGGACTAATAGTACTAGTCCTATGGACATCCTATGGTTTGACAAAAATGCATCTATTTTTCCCACAAGTATAAAATAAGAGGCTTTGAAGTCACTCCAGTATTTATCATAAAATTTCCTTATCTATAAATACATGCATTTTTGTCAAATCATTTAGTGTTATCAGAGTGTACAGGTTAACAAGTGATGCCAATAAGTCCATGCTCTATCTAGACTGCTACACAATTACTGATAATACAAAAGTACCAAAAAATTTGAAAATAACATTGGTACATGATCTTGCTTTGCAAGAGACTGACCATAACTTGTGCAGAGACATTATTCCTTAACCCTTGTAATGCTGAGGCTAGTTTCATCCAAAACACAAGATCGCAATGATGTATGAAAACCATCTAAACCCTGTCATGTGCTTTGGAAGAATGTAGCCTCAGCATTGGAAGGGTTCACTCTTATATTCAATAGAACTTTACCTTTCATCATCATCATCACAAAAAAAATGCATTTCATATCAAAAGATTGGCTTTTCAATAGCCAGTATTATTGCTTATATATATACATCCCATCATACACTCAACTCTACCAATGCTGAGGCTACTTTTGTCCAATGCACAAGGACGCAAAGATTTTTGAAAACCATCTAAACCCTTGCATATTGGTATTCTTTGAAAAGCTCTCGCCGAGTGCTCTCAGATGAGTACCCATTTGCCAGGGTTTCAGAGATTTTTCAGGATTTTTGCATCATTTGTGTATTGGCCAACTTAGCCACCAGCAGCATAAGGTTAAAATCTCTATAGGCAGTACTAATAAGTTTAGGGTACAAAGAAAGCCCATGTTATGCTTAGTTATGTGTATTTAATGAACCCATTCACAGCTGGAGTATACACATGGTCTTATATATATATATATATATATGTAGAGATCTCAACAATTAAGTAGTATGTACAGAAATATTTTATTGGTCCATAAAGAGGTGCTGCTACTGCTACTGGTATTGTTTCAAAAGGTACTGTATCATACCGTTTCCTTCCTTAGAGGTACGCTTAGCAATACAAATATATCTCAACAATTGAGAAGTATGTTCAGAAATCGTTGATTGTGCCAGTTCAATGGTTCAACTCGCTTCTAACATTTTTCCAATAAAATATTTTTTAAAAATCAATTATCCCAAAGATGAAAAGCCATTCTTCATATCTCTGGTTATCCTTAAATTTTCAGACCTTGTGTTTACTCCAGAGGTGAATGGGTTAAAAGTATTACTTGCATTCAAAATAGAATAGCAGACATAACAACAAATGTAACTTCACACTGCTTGCCACCTATGCAGAACTGTAGCCAAAAACCATTCTGGCCTATTACCAAGTTAGCATTTTATTATAAGGGATTTGCATAACCTTGGTAAGAAATATTTCCTTTCCTGGTTGAAGTGTTCAAATGACCAATCCACATGTTCTCAAGACATTATTTAGACACCCCCTTTCCTTTCCAGTTATTAGGCATTCAAAAATACCCCACACTTCAAAAAAGGAAAAAAGGCCAAACAGTAGTTCATGATGATTTCAAAATTTAAAATTACCATTTTTGTGAAATGAATAAAACAAGAAAAATGAAAGTCCTATATTGCTGACCTCCTCCTATCTTGAGCTGTGTTCTCAACATTTAATTCACCTGATCTTCATCTATACAACAGAATGTGGGCTACACCCTTAAAAGCTACATTCATTAAAATGATGATAAAAAGGTGTTTTCCGGTTTCATTTGATGTCCATTTATGGTACACATCAGTATGAGCATGATTTGAACTTTATGCATAATCTGTGAGAAAACAATTAATAATTCAGGCAAAGGAAATTCATTGATTAATGCCCAATGTTGTTTCTTTGTGCTATAAGTGCGTGAACAATGTGCATTATCAATTTTGCAATTTCAGTGCCGTACTATGCAAAAAGATTCGTCATTTCTTGCTGCTCTGGTGTGAATATGCAAATAAACTATTTTAAATTGCAGAAGTTTGAATAATTAGTTAACTCTACCACCCCTGGATTAATGTAGTTTTTATTCACTAGATAATAGAGATAATGGTAGCATTGTATAATTTCACACCACCTAAGTATAAAAGATTAATTATCAAGGAATCTCATGAAACCATCCAGCAGTTTCGTATATACAAATACACACTCACATGTTATATGATAAAGATAAAGAGGAATATAACAATATCTCGCAGGCGCCCGTTCCACTCCACCTATATCTTCTAAAATGTATATATTAGTGTGTGTGTAACTCAACCAAATATTGAGCAACAATTTTAGTTAAAAGTATTTTTCAAAGTTAGATTTTTCAGAGAATTCAACAATTTCCAATAGTGTTTAAGATATGTTCATCACTATATTTTATACAAGGGAATATGATTATATTATAAAGATAGTGTTGATATGACTGAGTTGGAGCACCATATAGTTCACGGCCATGGAAGCCCATATAGTTGAATATCTAACAGCATTGAGTATGTGAATGACGTGTGTGCAATTCATGGAATATTTCACAAATAGACAACTCCAGTCACACACACCCATACCTAGCAGCCAAGAGGATTCTCAGAGTACTCTGGTTATCCCTAAAATAGTTTACCATATTGCTACCATCTTATATACAGTCGAACTTGTTCCACAGACTTTGAAGCTACTTTCGTCCAAAGCACAAGGATGCAAAGATTTTGGAAAACCGTCTGAACCCAGTCATGTTGGTATTCATTGGATAGCTCTCACTGAGTTCTCTCAGATGAGTACCAACATGCCAGGGTCTCAGTCATTTTACAGGTTTTTTGCATCATTTTGGCCAAAATAGCCACCATTAGCATAAGTGTTAAAGAAGACTACATGCGCAAATATTCTAGGTGACAATTCATTACATTTCACCTGTTGGAGCAGCTAGATCAACGCTTTTCAGACTTCTTTTGAGCCACCTCCTCATATTTCTCTCTAGGGAAATTTGATTGCTATTATAGAGTGATACATATCACAATTGCACATTTTTCCTGTAATAGTCATAACATAAAATAGTGTGCAGGTTATTAAGATAATCAGCTGATAACATGCAAGTTTTTCTTGAGATATACTTTAATCACTCGATTTTTAAGTCATTGTCCCATTATCAAAACTACTATGGGACAAGCAGTATGTTTTACGCGGCAGTATAGTTGTTGTCTGCAAGATACACATTAATAATAAGGCTAATATACCAGTCACTTAATTAACACATTTATGCTGCGAGTTCCCACTGCTTTTGGGATTCTATGAAATCGCTGCAGCACTACAAACATAGAATTAGCACAGGGACAGCATATACATATATATATATATATATATATATATATATATATATATATATATATATATATATAAATATATAAATATATATATATATATATATATATATATATATATATATATATATATATATATATATATATATATATATATATATATATATATATATATATTGAAATACATATGAAAATGTTTATAGTTTCGATATATTATCATATTCCTGTGAACTGTGTTGCTGTTGTGGCGTGGGTGGACCTTGTTTTCCATTATTGCCTGTAGAGGGCAGCACTATGATACAGTATTGCATTTCCTGTGTGAGCGAAGATTGTCAGCATATCCAGTCTGTTGTTAAAACCACAGATTACCTGCAAAAACAAACAATACATATGTAAAGTCAAAGAAATTTGTTAAATATCTCTGTTGAAATGTTCAAAAACAAACAATACATATGTAAAGTCAAAGAAATTTGTTAAATATGTCTGTTGTAATGTTCAGAAACAAACAATACATATGTTAAGTCAAAGAAATTTGTAAAATATGTTGGAATGTTCAAGTACTGATAGCAAGACATTTCCATTACTTTCTTTGAACAATTATTTCACGAAACCTTTTTATTTCAGTATATTTTTATGAAATTGATATGATTTTAATGTAAAGATAAGCAGCTAAAACAATAAGTATATTTGTTCATGAACTATACGTTTCAAATAGATATTTCTATATCACTAGGTTAAGTCAAAAACATTTCTTATAAATCATGGAATATATAACATTCTAAAAAGACAAATAAAGCAATAAAACAATTTAAAAATATATTTCCCAAAAATGCATGCAAAAGCAATCAAGGAACAGGGCATACAAAGCAATAAAAAAATAAAACAAATATTTTCCACAAATGCATGCAACATTTATCAACAAAAAGGGTATGGAATCTTCTTCTACTTAATAAAGAGACTGTAAGAATAAAATCATTCCAATTCCCACAATAAATATTTCTAACTAAAACATCACACTGGAAATGCATGCAAACAAAGAAAACACATAAAACAAAAAAACACGTAAAACAAAGAAAAACACGAAGAACGAAGAAAATACACAAAGAACAAAGAAAAACACAAAAAACACAAAAAACAAAGAACAAAAGAAAAACACAAACCCCTGACCACTTAACTAAATCTGAAATTCAAATAAAACGCAAATGAGCACAAAATGAACATCTATGAAATTGTTGCCATGGTTACCTTGGGCCTGCGCGGCCAAACTGACTGGGAGTTCCGTAAATGAAGTGGTTACCAAGTTTTCGTTTGAGTTCCGTCTCAAAATCCACACCTAGGGGAGAAATAAAGGAAATCTAGATGGTGAAAACATAGGTTTGATGTTAGTCCTCCTCCTCCTCCTCCTCCTCCTCCTCCATTGGTTAATCAGGCTGGCAGGGTTGAAAACTGGCGCAACTTTTAAAAGCCCAAATCTGGACTGTATATTCAAAAGTAACAATAGTTTAAATAATAAACTTTAGGTCTTTCAACCACTTTGTATTTCTTTCCAATTCAGGTCAAAAAGGACAATTTGTCTGTTTCAGATTTTTTTTGTTTATAAAAGAGTTTGTTTTTGGAAATGTATTTCAAAATATGTAGTTAAACCCAACACAAATTTTATTTGATTTGATTATCAAGAAGGGCATCACACAGTCCTTTGGTACAGCTGCTATTCTATGTGTCTAAGAAGAGAAATCATTTTAACATTTTTTGAAATAGAAAATTTGATTTATATAGTTTTTCAGAATTTCAAAAAGATACATATATACAGTATGAAAAGCTTTAATCGTGCAATATCACGTTGCTGCAGTTTTCAACCATTTTTTCTGGCAACGGCATACAGCAATGTTTGCAAAGTTCAGATACTACTATAGATCCAAATACTGGGGTTCTCTGGTTAATGCTCCAGTCAATTCAATGATTTACTCTAAAATGATGAGTAACTGTCTCTCATTCATCAAGAAATGAAGTAACGACATGGAATATATATATAATAGTTCTATTTCTGCAAACACAAGCATTTTTCTGTAAGCGGGCAAATTATCACTTTTTTTATTTTCTAAAAAATATTCTTATTAGGAATACATTCCAAAGTAGTCAAGCCTCTTAGTAGTATTTCAGG
>OZ012692.1:147563-205417 GCA_963942565.1 Maea johnstoni | reverse complement strand
TCAGGTATAAATGCTCTAGTGCTTATTTTCTATGTTCGACAAAATCTTTCAATATACAAAATATTAGTAAGCCCCGAACATATGAACCACCCATAAGGAGAGATGCAAAGCAAGGAATAAATACAATTTGTTAAAATAAAAGCCATAAATTCCATTCATGAATGCCATGAGAAGCCATTAGTAAGAAAAATTGACATGCAAAGATCCTAGAATATGTAACAATCTTTAACTATTTATTTAGTGTAAATATGGCAGTCAACTGAAGTAAGTTGCAAATTATATAAGTGCATAATTTATAGTTGCGGGGTTATTGGGTCTCTCATGCTTGTGCTATCGGAATGAAGAATGTCCAATATATATATATATATATATAAATATATATATATATAAATATATATATATACATATATATATACATATATATATATACATATATATATATACATATATATATACATACATATATATATGTATATATATATATATATATATATATATATATATATATATATACATATATATATATACATATATATACATATACATACATATATATATATATATATATATATATATATATATATATATATATATATATATATATATATATATATATATATATATATATATATATATATATATATATATATGCATAAATTCCTGATAATTAGTTTTAACTTTTTCCATGATAAATAATTCCAAATTGGCAGTACGCCCATTAATGTTAGAACCGATTGAGCCATTAGCATCCAACAATACCTTATAAAATGAGATAGATGTGAAACTTTTGGATGAACAGAAAATGTTCAGAAAGATAGTTAATTAAAAGTTGCAGTGAAATATATATTGATTTGTACATGCTCATGTTTTGTATATGTTCCCCAAACATGAAAGGGTTAATTAGAATTGCAATATTTAAAGGGAATGACTTATTACATTGAGCAGTAAGTAATAAACAGAGAAACAGCCCATGTCTGAAATAATATGCAGAAAATAAATAAGAAAATAAAAAGTTAGTATTGGTAATTAAAAGCAACGGAAAACAAAAGCAGCTTATGTAGACTTATAATGGACATCATTAGTCACATGACCATCTTCATGATCACATGACCATCACATGACCAGTAAGGCCTTTACCTCCTGTGCCTAGTCCTAGGGGTGAGACGGGTATGGCGCCGGGTTTGGGTGGTCTGGGAGAACTTGGAGAATTCCATCCATCTGTAACATTAGCACAAACCTTCTGCTTAGAAATAGGGTACAAAAATGTATATTCATCAGTATTCTGTGCGCCGTCATAATCAGGCAACGGTTCTGCCCTCACTACGTCTACGTTTGATTGGTCGAAAGTTTCCTCTAGAGTTTCAGTCTCTCCTGAAATGTCCCCTGTATTCTTACCGTCGTTAGCACACGTCTCAATTTCTCTCATCTTGTACGTTTTTTTCGTATTCCCCTTTAATTTCCGCAACAAGGCACCTGTGATGCCCCCTGGTGACTTCTTGCTCAACTGCGGTGTGTTTTTGGCGGAGTTTAGCGGAGAGCTCCGCGGACTGAGGTCACCTCTAGGGGGCAGCACTGGTGGCGTCTCCTCGCCGCCATCTTGGTTGACCTTGCTACCAGGGGTGAAGGTCACCCTCTGACCTTGCACGACCTGTTTAGTTTTCCGATTCCCCGGCAGCTCTGCGTAGAGAGGACCGTCTTTGGAGCTGAGAGGTTCCTCGTACATATCCTCCGTGGCCAGAAATACCTCGTCATTCACGTAAATATCCACCCTTCTCTGGGAACCAGGGTTAGTATTCTCATACTCCGGATCAGAGATGTTCATATATAAATCCTTTTGTGCAGACAACGGACCTTTGTTATTACTGACAACACAAACATTCGCATATAACTGTTCTACAGGTTCAGAGGCAGTGCGCTGTGCAGAAACTCCACAGTTAACGGCAGTAGTTTGAGAGTTAGATTTATAGGTGGCGCCACTAGTTTGAGAGTTAGATCTGGAGGGGGTGCCACTGGTGTTCATATATAGTCCTACAGGTGCGGATGCCGTGCGCTGACCGCATGCAGCACAGAGGCTCTCAGTAGCGCCACCTATATCAGCGTAGACTCCAGCAGGTGCAGAAACTGGCCGTTTAGGATTAGACGTGTTAGTTTGTAAGCGATTGTGAGTAGGCATGTCACATGCAATATTTTCATTAACATAGAGTGCATCATCAGTGTTATCAGTAGGGGTTTTCCCATGTGAGTCCAGATCACGAAATCCGTCACTGGAAATACTGACATCGTCATAGACTTGCAGTAAATGTTTGATCTCAGCGACCTTCTTGAAGGCCTTGAAGGCGCCCTTAGAGAGCGTGGGTAAGACCTTGACACCAGTGCTGTGAATGGACTTGCTGGTGGGAGAAGTGGGGCAGGACTCTAGAGGTTAGAGAGAAGAGAGAAGAGAACCAAAGATAATATAACCAAAGGTAAGGAATAAGTCCAGCAGTTAGTACACACCAATTCTACCCCCTCCAGCGGCAAGAAATGGACTAATTAATTTGTCCCTATCTTCGCAATGAAAATATCTCTCAGAAAATATTTCAAGGAACTGTTAGTTGGTCTATGTTAATCATTTTTTTCTCAAACTTTCCTTCAAAAGCTTTATAAAAACGTTTTTTTAATGGCATGAATGAGAAAATTTCAATTGCAAACAAATTCAAAGACAGGTTTTGCCAAACTATGTTCATTGCATAATATGTGGATTCTGTTATCAATATTCATAATTAAGCACACATTCTGATAAAGTGGGCTCATCTTAGTGAAACTAGTCCATAAGATTAAAGATATCTTTTGTCAAATATTTACAACCTGAATGTATATTACAATAAAATGAAGACCTCAGCTTCAAATATTTTGTGATTTCTTGGGATCTTTCCTATAAGCATCTTGGATCTAGATGTTTAGCTCAAGGGTAATTCCAGCCTGATGTTGCTTAATGCTTCCCAGTGTTATAAAGCCAATTACCCTATTCATCCATTCTCTGTTTAAGCACACGTGCGGGTAAATGGTTAAGAAAAGATTTGCTAGAAGGAGTATTGGCAATCTTCCGTATAGTTGTGGAGGTTCCTGAAGGCCTAAAAAGTAATGTCTGCTGGCTTGCCCTATTCCAAAAATTTTCGAAAAAAGGGGGGGTGCGTTTATTTAGGGTCAGTGCGTTCAAATGGAGGAATATGGTATGTTAGGAGATAGCCTGGTACTTCAATAGTATTGCTTTGAGGAGGTGAGTAGAGAGGTGTGAACTGGACTTACATCAAAAATAAAAATAAAACAAAGATATAAGACTTAGTTCAAGTGAAAAGAAATCAAAAGGTTGTACTAATGTTAGCACTTGAAATAAGCAGTGTAGTTACAGGAAAAATAGTGTTAAGGTTTTAGTAACAAAGATAGAAGGAAAGGCTGTTTTATTATAAGGCAAATATATAACAATCACGATAGGAAAATCTCTGTGCACCAACAATCAAACTATATGTGGGAGTGATAAATTATGTAACAAATATAAGTGCTTTAATATCCTCTCTACACGTGGGGTAAAGTATCCAATTATCATTATTCTATAAGATATAATACAGTTATAATAATGATATCTAAAGTGATGTAAGTGATAACTAACCTGATGCTATCAATGTGAAATCTATGGCATTATCATTTAGTTTCAAATACAGTGGAACCTACCACAATGCACATAAACATAGGCTATAATATTTCTTAGATGAATCAAATCATGAGAGGTAGGTGAAAAGTCGCCTTCTATCTTAAGCCACTTATGTTTCGATGAAGTGTGGTCTTTTCATATGATCAATAATTCAATCAAAGCATCTAAGTGTTAAGAACCTTCACAATTTAAACCACAAACAATGAATATTGTATGTGATGAATCCTTGTGTTTATGATATTTAGACAGGTTCCCCAGCATTCTTTCCATGCATTCCTATGGATCTAAGACTGTGAGGCATCTAACCCCTTCCACTCTGGAGACTGCATGGAGTCACTTCAAATGACCTATCAAATATGGAAATATCACTCTTGCTATAAGATGAAGGCCTGCCTATTATGTATTTATCCTTTTTTTCCATTAAATTTCATCTTATTATTTTATCACTATTATTTTTCATTATTTTGTGATTTTTTCCTTAAAAAAAGCATTTTTGCAAATTTGACCTATTGCTAAGTTATTGCAAAGTTACGTTCAAAAAACGTAAAGTCAGGTGTGACTTTTTGAGCTGTTCTCCAGGCAGTTATGGGTTTCTAAGGCCTGATGGTGTGAGAGTGGAATACCTCTGAACCACGTATCGTAAAGTAGACATATTACTTACTTGACGACTCTGACTGCAGCGTCATGTGGTTGAACTCAACAATAGGTGGCGCTAAAAGAGAAAGGAAAATAATCTTATATTTGGGATTACTTAAAGTAGACATAGGGAATGAGACCTATGAAGCTATTTTAATAATCTAATCTACTACTACAGGTGACAAAACAAATACATTATGGCCTTACCTGGAGGTGGAGCTGTGGGGCCTCCATATCCTCCTGCAGGGGGTCCCGGAGGTCGCCTCCCTATGAGAACAATAAAACAAGATCACTCACATAATACAGTAAGTTATCAACACATTTGTGCTCTGAGTTCTAAGTATATCTTTAAGTGTTATAAAATGCTAGAATTCAGAGACAAGGTCAGTTACTGTGATGCTACAGTTAGTCATTAACACGTCTGGGCTCGGAATTCATCTTTAACCCATTCACACTCAAAGTTCCATTAGATAGTATCGTCTGCTACTCTCATACTTTTGAAAATAACTTGGTAATAAAGCAAAAATTCACAAAATATTTGAAGTAGAGTTGTTGCTTGGCTTCTGATTAACATTTCTCCTTCATATATTTTCCCAAAAATGCTTTTGTTAGAAAAGTATTATCAAAATTGTCAGGACTGTTTTGGCCGCTCTAAGTGTGAATGGGTTAAGTGCCCTATAATGCTAGAATTCACATTCCCAGAGAAATACAATAAGATCAATATGACATTCTTAGGGGCAGCAAAATTCAGTCAGCATTTTTGGTACAATTGATATGAATATTCTTAAATCTGTATGACAAAAACATGTTTAATGAAACAAATTAAGAGAAATTATATAGGTCTATTCATTTTTTTGTAATTCCTAAACATATATCTATACATACCCCCACCATTGTAGTACATTTCTTCATTGTATCCTCTTGGGTCGCGAACTGAAACAAATAAGGGCATAAGAATTTACTAGGAATTTGGAATTCAATTTCACCACCACTTTTTCTGCAATATCAACCCTTCCAATGTTGAGGCTACTTTCATCCTAAGCAAAAGGAAGCTAAGTTTTTTCAGAAAATAATGAAGGTGAGATGTTCTTCAGAACTCTACCTACAACTTTTCTTCAAATATTTCGCAAAGCTATGCCTAATGCCTAAGTTAATTTCATTGGTATCAAAGTTACAGACGACCATAGACCTGACTATACTTACGCATATTGACATTTTCCTCATTCTCGTAGGACTCATCGTCCGCTCCAGGCGTGTAGTTATAGTTGAACCCGTTCGTGTTGTTGTTCATCATCGTAGGGTAGCCTCCCGTTCCTGAAAAACAGCACCCCACAAATGACATATCTACCCTCAGCCAATCAGGATACTCCCTGAGTCTGGAGTCTGGGTCGAGACTAACCCTTCCAATGCTGAGGCTACTCTCGTCCAAAGCACAATGACGCAAAGATCTTCAAAAACCATCCAAACCCTGCCATGTTGGTATTCATTGGATAGCTTTCGCTGAGCACCCTACCAATGCTAAGGCTACTTTTGTCCAAAGCACAATGATGCAAAGATTTTTGAAAACCATCTAAACCCAATCATGTTGGTATTCATTGGATAGCTCTTGCCGAGCACTCTCAGATGAGTACCAATATGCCAGGGTTTCAGTCAGTTTTCAGGTTTTTTGCATCATTTTGTATTGGCCAAATCAGTCACTAGCGGCATAAGGGTTAATACATGCCATAGCTTTCAACTTCCTTTTCACTGATTAATGAGAGAATGAAGAATCTTTGACAAAAAACAGAGAAAACACACTAAAACAAAATGCAGCATAGTAATATGAAAAATGTGCGCTTATTTACTTGTAATATCAAGGGTGATCTTTTGTAACTTTGCTCTATATAATGGTGTACTCATATTGACCCTCAGACTAGATAATTATTTTTCAATTGCTTCTTGTCAATCTATCTTGGATTTTTGAGATTGAGAATTGAGAGATTTGTTTGACCTTACCAGTAACATAAATAAATTGCTTGTCATTCTATTTCACTTACTGTATACCATGTTAATCTTGCAGCAGTTTGTTTAATGTGAACTTGGGGCAGCCCAGGAGTCTGTATTTATTGAATTTTGCATCACTTTTTGGACATACAATCCTTATGCTAGTATCATACAACACGTTTTTTATTCAATACCAGTATACAAAAATTGAACTTTGCATGAAAGGCACATCATTTTATAAGCGCAAAATGTATGTGTATACAGTATTTAAAGTTACTGGTGTGAAAGGAGGTGGAAAGCATAGGCATGTATTATTAACTCATAACACTTGACACTATCCCGTGAAACACACAACAAACAAACAAACAAACAAACAACTAACAAACAAAGTGACATCAAATTTAACACAAGCTGGTGGGGTCAATCGGTGCATCTGCATGGAATAAACACTTCCTCACAATGTGAACAGCAAATGAGATTCTTCAAAAATATTATGCAAATTTATGCAAGCTTGAGTTGTGAATATATATATATATATATATATATATATATATATATATATATATATATATATATATATATATATATATATATATATATATATATATATATATATATAAGAAAGTCTTGCATTTCAAGATTTGATAACTAATTGATAGATTTTATTAGACTTGACTTGGTAGTACTTCCTTTACATTAATTATGCAAACAATTTACATTGTTGATTAATGAAAGAAAAATCTCATACCTTAAAACTATGTGCAAAATGTTGCACTTAAACAATTGATTACTATATTGCGCATAGTGAGCTAGTATGCCATTGTTGTCTATTGTTTTACATAATGTATGCTCTACAAATAGGGTGTGCCCTCTGTCTATATATATATATATATATATATATATAAATATATATATATATATATATATATATATATATATATATATATATATATATATATATATATATATATATATATGTATGTATGTGCACTACATAACTGCTTGCTTGTGGAAAAAACATTATCTACATACAAAAGCCATGAATAAACAAACATAGCAAATCTGTTTCCTGTTCTAACAAGAGTCTCAAATACCATAGAGTTTCTGATAAATATTTTGCATATTAACTGACTTCATGTAATACCCAGTATATATGTATATATGTTAAATTCTAAGTCAAAATCACATGCTTTGCTAACCTAAAACCACCCTAAAGTCCTTCACCAGGCATTCATAATCACATCTATATACAAAGAAAAAAAACTGTTATCATTTCAATGATTAGAAATTATTTCCTAAAGACTACAATATTTATTCACTTATACACCAATATTCATTTACATGTTATTTTGGAAAACCGTGGATCACACCATGAACTACCACATTCCTAAAGAACTAGATTATAAACTAGGGAATTGTTTCTAACATTATCCTTAGAAAACATTTCTATTCGCTCCCCTTTAATATTTCAGCAACACTCTTTTAAAACCTGCTCAGGAGACCAACTCTACATGAACACTGATCCTCAAAATTACCATATATATGTATATATATATATACATATATATATATTTATATATATATATATATATATATATATATATATATATATATATATATATATATACATATATACATATATATATATACATATATATATATACATATATATATATACATATATATATATACATGTATATATATACATGTATATATATACATGTATATATATACATGTATATATATACATGTATATATATACATGTTTATATATACATATATATATATATATATATATATATATATATATATATATATATATATATATATATATATATATATATATATATATATATATATATATATATATATATATATATTAAGAAGTTGTTCCTGAGTTTATTCGCAATTACAGTACTTTTATTAGTACAGTAATGAAAAGTTTAATCCTAGTTACTCTTCACTGCTATTTTGATCAGTTGACAATATAATACAATGTAGAAAACAACTTCAGTCTGTCCTGAAATAACAATATTTTATAATTACAGTACTGGTTAGTCAAGCAGCATATCAGGGGGATTTCAAAAATATCTACCAGCTTAATGTTATTCCATGGCTTACAAATCATTCAAATCAAACAAACATACTAGTTTCAGATAACCAAAAATCAAACAAGGCCTGAATGAGGTAGGAGTTGGGAATGAAAATTTTAATTTTAATTTGTAGATTATCAAAAATATCATGATAACATTTTCTTACTTTATAGGAAAAACTCCATAACGGGCTGAGCAAAGACTAGATGATTATGCATCCCAAATTATGAAAATTTTTGAAAATTATACTGCTTTAAAAAGGTCATCAGAATTTGGATATATGCAAGAATAATGTACGCAAGAAAATGAAAATCACATTAGATTTTGTTAAGGGCAAGAGAAATTTCTAAAAGGATTTGCCACTTGAAGAAAGGCTAAATCATAGCTATTTTGAAAGGAGTTTATTTGACTATATGGACCATAAACATGTCCACTGACTATTCTTCATAAAGGGCTTTTGAACATTATAGGTGGAAAGGGCGCTATATCAAATATCAATTATCATAGTATTATCAGAGCTGGCTGAATATGACTGAAATACCCCTGGGTGTTAGTAATGAATTAATTATGTTTTACTTAGGTGCATTAAGGTGCGGTTTCTTAGTATACCTTGCCGATGAAGAGTATCATCATTCATATATATATCCTCCCCATAATCTGCAAATTAAAGTTGTCTTCTATTAAGCAAACTATTAAAGCTCAAAGAGATGGCAGAATAATTTATATTTGAAAATCAAATGTTACTAAAAAGCTTTATGCACAAAATATAGCACTAAAAAGATTTTTTGAAATATTTATAACAATTATACAAGTGCTTGTAAAAATTGGAAAAAATGTAATTTTCATGTATTTCCCATGTTAAGGAAAAAACTAGTTAGCATAATTAGAGGATGAAACAGCTTAGAAAACCAACCAAAGCAAGGCAAAGGCTTGGTTTAAAGCACAGAAAAAAAATTCTCATTCATCCTATATATGGTATTGTTGATAAACAATTAAAATGCTCAAAATATTTCATAATTCATAGTTGAAAACGACACATTGAAAAAGATACTAACACATTAAATATAAATTTAATCTGTGTTGTTATAAAACAAATAAACATGAAAGAAAAAAGATGAGAGAGCAAACAAAATATAATAAAGTCAACCATAATTCTAAAACAGGGGCATGGTTAAGGGCAGATTTTAAAAGGGTCACAAAAAACTCTTAACATGTCGACCATACTTAAAATTACATTTTCATAAGCAGGTTGCCATTTTTCACTAACTATGGCAGATAACAGTTTCCCTACTCAGAAACTAACCCCAAACACAAGTTGTATGTGTATCCACCCCCTCTACTACTCATGTCTATACTTCTATAATTATATGATGCTAGTTAGAGTATTAACCCTTATGCTGCTGGTGGCTAATTTGGCCAATACAAAATGATGCAAAAATGCTGGAAAATGACTGAAATCCTGGCACATGGGTACTCATCTGAGAGAACTCAGAGAGAGAGAGTTATCCAATGAATACCAACATGGCAGGGTTTAGATGGTTTTCAAAAGTCTTTGCATCCTTGTGCTTTGGATAAAAGTAGCCTTAGCATTGGAAGGGCTAATATAAAATGTGCAGAGTGCAGTGCTTCACCCATTAATGCTCACAGAGGCCAAAAACAGATGGACAATTTTGATGAAATCTTTTAGACAAATGCAAAGTTAGGAAAATATTTGTAGAGAAAATGTTATTCATAGCATAACAAATGACTTCCCTTCAAATATTTTGTGAAATTATTCTTAGTTCCAAAGTTATTATCAAAAGTGTTAAAGATACAGACAAAAGTCTTGAGCATGAATGGGTTAAATGAACAAACTACCATCAGGATGCATCAGGAAACAAGGTCAAGGTTGTTGAAGGAATGCCAATATTAGGTCTTGGAGTAATATTGGGTCTTGGAGTAATATTAGGTCTTGGAGTAATATTGGGTCTTGTAGTAATATTGGGTCTTGGAGTAATAGTGGGTCTTGTAGTGTATTTATAAAAAGAAACTGATCTGTTGGGGTTTTGAGGAAAATCAAGAAAACTCCTTTAAACACTTAAATTAAACACTTTACACACTTGAGAATTAAGGAGTTGCCTATCTCCAAAAGGGAAGAGCTGTAATCAACTTGGTACAAAGCTACTAAATTAAAGCTTTCCTAAAATACAGAGTCAAGGTCAAGGTAACCACACAGATGAATAACTACCAGAAAAGATGACCTTCAAAATAAGGTCAAGGTCACTTTACAGGTATATAAATACCTTCAAGGCCACCTTGGTCAAGGGCGCAAGACATGTATGTAACAACTACCTTCACGGCTTAATAAAGTATCAAGGTCACTACATAGACACAAAGTACTATCAGGACAGACCTCTAAAATAGGTTCAAGGTCACTATACATTAAAAATGCTACTTCTCACCACCCTCTACACCAAGTCAAGGTCAAAAGTATGTACCTGCTGTACCGTAGCCCATAGGTGGCGCTCCGTAAGGCTGGCTCCCATAGGACGTCGTTGGTCGGTTCATTGTTGGCACATTTATGTATTCCTCTTCATCCACTGCAAACAATGGGTTTTGCCTCGCGCCGGCATTGTGGTCTACGCTCTCGACAAAGTTTTTGATATTTTTCTGGTGGTTTTCTCGCGTTTTCTGCTCATTCGTCTGCACCTCGTTTTGTAAACTCTGCAAAAGATTTCCGATCTTGCCTTCGGGGCGTTTATTTGTTTGGAAGTATATGGGCTCCTCTTCGGCCTCACGGCTATTCTGTCTGTGGGGGGTCGTGGCGTTGCTGAACGAAACGGGCGAGAACTGCGCCGTGGATCGATTGGGCGCGTCCGGCTGTTGGGAGGAGAATCGGTTCGGGGAATCGGACGCGGTGGGCGCTTTCAGGATCCAGTTACTACTACCGGTGCTGGGACTGGGACTGGCGAAGTGGGGGGTCCTGGGCGCCTCCTCTATGGGACTTGGGGGTGAGGGGGGGCGCTGTATGATGGGGGAGACTGGTGAGTGGTTTTGCCACACGGCACCAGGACCACCGACTTTAGGCGCTGGGCTCCCGTCTTGGAGACGGAACGTGTTCCCGGTAGGTAGAGGTGGATCAGGAGCAAACGATGGAGGAATGTCATCATTACGGTCATTGTAATCCTCTGAAATGATGAAAATAAAAAAGTTAAAATACTGATATCCTATTGGAAAAGTCATTCGTGTGTCTGCCTCTTTCCGCACCAATCACAATAATCATCAACACAACGTATTATGTTCAAAATCAGGAATATCTGAAAAAGTTAGCAATCATATATACTTATCATTTGATCAGTGCAAATTGTTGTGATTGTTGCAATTGTTGTTTCATTGTTGTTGATGTTTTGCTGTTGTTTTGTTGTTGTTCCTGTTGTTGTTGATGTTGCTGCTGGTCTTGTTCTTGATGTTGTTACAATTATTGTTGACATTACCTGTTTTTTTTATTTTTGTAGTTGTTGTTAGTGCTTTGCTTTTGTTGTTATGTTCCAGTTATGCTGGTTAATGCTAATGCTTATGATGATGATAATGATGATGATGATGATGATGATGATGATGATGATGATTAGAAATTTTCGAATTTTCGTCACTCTTTCTGCCATATTGCGGCTAAATCAAGACTGGCTAGTTGTAACTGGGCAAGGAAACTGGAGTGCCCAGCGAAAAACCACTGCCTAATACCATGTCACTGGCAACTTTCTCACATGCCCTAGCAGTGATTCAAACCTAGGCAGTGGTGAGAGACAGCTAGCAGTCAGTGGTAATACCTTAGACCACATGATGATGCTGATGATAATGATAAGGATGATGAGGATGATGATGAAGATGATAAAGATGATGATGGTGGCATTGTCATTGAGGTTAGGGCATAATAATGACATCCTTACCAACAGGAGCAAAGAAGGACTCAGGTCGGGTGCTTCCTCTTGCGATTCCTTGCCGGTTGAAGTTTTCGCGTCCCCTTCTCGGAGTAGTGTTGGTGCCGGAGCCATTATCCTGCCCAGTAACTGGTAAAACAAAAACATATAAAACAATAAGCAAACAACAATTAAGTTACAAAATCCTCAAGCATTATCATACAAGGTTTAAATATGCTTTAGCTTAACTCCATCTCTTTAATTAAAACTTTCTCAGAGCGAGGAGAGCCCAATGGCAACTTAAATGAATAATGAACACCACCCAATATTCTCATTATTATTGTTTTTGTGTGTCTTTAAGAAAAGCTGTTGATTGTGCAGCAAGTGTTAATTGCCTTACCGCCCAGCGTATCCATATCATTGGTGGTGAGTGGCTGAGTGCCCGGACCTGCCATCTCACAGAAATAGTCCATCACCGACTGTAGGCACGGCATGGCTCGATGCTAGAAAAACACAAATATAATTACATTACAATTATATCAGTATCACAATTGTGTATAATAAATTGTGTATAAAAAGGATAATGAATAATTATTGCATTAAATTGTATCTTTATGGAATAAGATATAGCAAACAAAAAGGTTAAGAATAAACTACATAAACCACATGTAGTTTATAAACCACCGGTGTGTTTTGCCAAATAGCTGCTTTAATAAAGCCTTAATGCCTGAAGGCGCACATTTAATGATTAATACACATACTGCCCTGGTGAACAGTTATTAAGGTTTTTATTATTGCTTCCCTGCATATGACGTTTCTTGTGGTCTAATTAATAGTATCTTGTGATATATAGTGCGCAGACCAACAACAAACTCTGGAAGGCATTATGAGGTGACATTTAATGCCCTGCGTCACTGGGCATTATGGGGATTTAATGACCGGTCACATGGCACAAATCCTGATAGCTGATTGGACAATCAAAAGCAAGCAATAATAAAGGATATTATGGTTCACTAGGAGTGCAGTCCCAAAGGAAATATGCCTTTTTACACTCGAAACATAATTCAAAATAAGGTGTAGGAGTTTATACAAATAAGAAAGAAAATGATATGTTCTACTTACTATGTGTTCAACATTGATCTTAAATCCTTCCACAACCCTCTTCACTTCATAGTGAGTCAACTGAGCACCTCTGAAACACAAATAATACAAATTAAAACAAATAAATATTCAAAGACTAGTGATCTCTGGCTACTTTAGAAATAACTCTCAAGCGAGAATTCTCAAAATATTCATATTCGAGCTGTAATTTGTGTTCCAGTCAACATATCTCTTTAAAATATTTCACAAGAATTTCTTCAGTGAAAAACATCAACAATCATCAGCAAGATCCATATAAAGAGTAATTACTGAATCCATAAAAGGATCCATATTTCTCTATTCAGTAGAATTCAAACTAAAATCAAGAAAAAAACTAACATTCTCTCAAAAATTACCTTTTTCAATGCTATGAATTATATCATGCTTAAAAGGATGATTTAACCATCAAAGACATTTGCAGAATCTCCAACTTAAAGAATTATTAATATGAATGAAATAATTGTTACTCAGAAGTTCTCCATCTCTTATCCCGATGTTGTAAAGAACTTTCAATTTCTGAGAAATGGATTAATTCTTATTTAGAATTTCTCCGTTTCTTACCCGGAGGTTTCTCGCCGTAGACTGATGACGTAACTGCCGGTGTCTCTGAAGGTTGTGCTCTCTCTCATCATCACATCTCCATACATCCGGCCCGCCGTGAGAATCATCTCAGCTCTCTCGCGAGAACATGCAGAGAAAAACCAACTGAAAATAAAGCATAAAATCAAAGTCAGCAAGAATAAACAAAAAATCAATATTTGGGTTTTTTAACATCTAAGCTCTCTCGCGAGAACACACAGAGAAAGAACAACTGGAAATATGGCCAAAAATCAAAGTCAGCAAGAATACATTAAAAAATATATATTTGGATTATTTTTTAACATCTCAGCTCTCTTGGGAGAACACGCAGATAAAGAACCACTGGAAATAAAGCCAAAAAGCCAAAAGTCAGCAAGAATAAATAAAGTCTATATTTGGATTTTTTTCAACAAATACAATTTAATTGTCTTCACAATGTCTTACCCAATATGTAACACACAAAATGTGAAGACTACTATAATTACTAGTTTCAAAAATCAAAAAAAGCAAGAATATATAATACATCAATACATCATTATAGTTCCAAAGTAACACAAAATACAGGCTTGGATACCAAGCGTCTATGTAGGGGGAGGTATATCTATTGTGTTGGATTTGAGCAAAACTATTTAGAAAAGTGACAATTCTTAACAAGAAAATTAACATTTTCAATTGTGAACTGGGTTTTTGGAACACCTTAAACTCCCTCAGTATCAGCTACTGAAATGAAGTACATTCCCTAACCTCTGCATTATAACCAAGCACTGGGCAGAATGAAAAATAATTCCTGTTTTCTATTTTCACATCATTTCTACTTACTTGGGAGTGTCGGTCCTTCTGGCATCTTCATAGAATATATGTTTCTGAAAATAAAAGTAAAATATATCAATCAAGTAAACCATTTTGCGAGATAAATATGATTTGTACTAAACGTCCACAAGTGATACCTCAAAACATACATAATGTATTGAAGAGAGGATTCCATAACCAATTTTGAACAAGATCATTGATGAACTTGTGTAAAAACTTTTCTCAAAATCCACCTAACACAATATCATAACAATGACTTACATTTCAGCAAAGAACATCAGATATTTGACCCATTCACGTTTAGAATTTCTCAAAATAGAGTTCTTAAAAATTAAGGGAATGAGTGCGGCTTTCAAATATGATAGACAATAAACACAATCTTGATGGTTCTTTGGATTGGACATAGTTTTGGAGATGATTACACTTGTGTTGGATCATGCACCTTGCCACTTTGACCTAAAGTGGGAACATGGACACAAACTAATAAATGAAAATTACATTTTACAATCATTCCATATTCAACAATGCTGTAAAACACATTTTACAAAATTGGATTCATCACTTCTTGTCACATTGCATTCAGTCTTAAAAGGCATCTTCCATGAATAAACATATATGTGGGTCCATATATTGGGGTATTATAAACAAGTTGTTGCATGTGTAAAAATGGTTAAAAATGAAATAACCAAATATCTTTAAAAAGCTGAAATCTATGCTAATCCTATAAGAAGGATTAACTAAATCTACAATAAGCTGAACACTCTCTAATCCAAGGTCCCCTTAGAATGCAATAGAATACTTCACCTTAAAAATGGTCGTCTAGTTGCACAAAACAAATAGCATAAACACTATTTATCAAACTTAACAATTCATAAAATATAAAAAAATATTAAAAAAATATAAGAGAAAACAGATCTTTCACCATCAAGACACACTATTTGTATGTTTGTTGCCATGAAAATATTTGACAATTTCCTTTTTAAAAAACATTTTAAAAATGTCTACATCAAGATTTAAACAAATTGCTATATGTTAATATACCTCATAAAATGAATAAAATGAATAGAAGGAAGTAGTATATATAACTCAAAAAATGATTTCATAAGGGGAAATATGTTTTTGAATTAACTCTGATATCAAAGATAGCAATTGGTTGAGGGAAATACGAAAAACATAGCCTAACCCCAAGTCACTGGTAAGATCTTTGAAAAATGTCTAATCACTGTCATGTTGGTAATCACTGGAAAGCTCTCGCTGAGTACTCTCAGATGAGTACCCACATGCCAGGGTTTCAGTCATATTTCTGATTTTTTGCATCATTTTGTATTGGCCAAATTAGCCACCACCAGCATAAGGGTAAAGTAAAGTAGATAGAATAAATATGTTTTTTCCTTTTACCTGGTAGAAAGGTCCTGGTATGGAAGTTGAGAAGCTGGCCACAGACTCCGCGCCGCCCCGACTCCCGATACTCCCATTACGTTGCTGCTGCGGGCTGCTGCGCGAGCGACCCCCGACCTGCGACCCTCGTTCTGAGCCCGAGTCGTTGCTGCGGGTGGACATGGCGTCAGGCTGGATCGTGGTGCTCGGTCGCCGTGGAGGACGCCCGCTGGTAGGGGGCGCCGGTGGCAGGTTGGCAATGTCATGGATCGCGTCTTTTATTGATTGCTTGTGCCCCGGTAGAAGGTTCAGGTTTTTTGGTATCTCACCCTAAAATGACAAAGAGAAAAATGGAAATATAGTCAAACCTCCCAAGACCACCTGTTAATGAAGAGACCACTTATCTATGAAGAGTAGACTGAAAATTATATGGGATGTAGGATTTATACCTACACGCCCTATAAATATTCTATTGTCCATCATGCATAAAATATCTAAAACAACTAATTTTTCAAAATCTACTGGTTAACATGATGTTTGTAAATAGTCTAGTCCTTCTGAGTAGGTTGGTCCAAGCATTTTCATTTGACACTGTTCAACTGGTTTGCTTTGTAGTTGGCCAACTTTCCACAGGGTGGGCCTCAGGACAAGAGTTTACCCATGTATGCTTAAAGGCTTCACAAGTGTTGCCTGATACTAAGGAAATACTTTCATTACTAACCATAAAATCACCAAGAATTTGAAGGAGAGTTGATTGCTGATTTCTGAGTTGCATTTCTCTTCACTATTTCAACAGATATATTTGTTAGAGAGATATATCCCAATAATCAGATTGAGGGTGCATGTGTGGGGGGTGGGGGGGGGGGACTATAGGTATCTATGGGTCAACATGTAGGAAGTAATAGGGATAAACCTTGGCAGGGCTCAATAAATCTGGAACCTGCCACCAGCAGGTTAAATATTCCAAACATGATTATCAAAAATATGAATTTCCTGCCTGTTTCCTCAGACAATCTGCCTTTCAGGAAATTGTAATGATAACAAAAATAAACAAATGAAAAAAAATAAACAAATGAATGTACATTCCAAGCAAAAGACATGCATTTTTTTTTAAGGCAGGTATACGATATTCTACTTGGTAAACTTTTCCCCATTTGTGAAAAGAGCCAAAAGGTAACATTCGGAACCTGCCGGATAACCACATAATATTCAGCCTATGTTTCACCTGTAGAGCCCTATACTTCCCACAAAACCTTTTACTGAAGCTGGCTGAACAGTGGGACATCCGATACCCCTACCGCTAGCACCCCTTTGAAAAGAAACCTCCCAGCAGATGATGAGGATACGAGGACGAAATTGTCCCTGCTCGGTGGTGCGTGCCCGGTGAGTAATAGTACAACTGCACCCTCGACAAACCCTCTGCATGTGAAGCGAATACACAGTATGACAACTTCGAACTTAACTCAACAAATAGAGAAATATTTAGAAAATATTTGAAGAGAAGTTGTTTAACTGTAAAGGATCAACAATATTCAGTCAAATAATTCTAAAGATATTACTTATTTTTTAATATATTCTCAAAAGTCTAGGACAGATTGTGGAATCAAGACATGAGCTGGTTAACACAGAGAAATGCAGTGGAAACCTACATGCTATGCAGGGCACAAAAAGCAAGTGTCGCCAGAAATATGATAGATGTTTTTCATTGTTGTTTTTGAAGCTAGGATACAAGTCTAGCCATTAACTGTGTATGCTTCTGAAAAAATATCTCATTGGAAGTTATCTTATGATATAACCTATGTATAAAGGCAATTTTAAAGTTGGTTGACCGGAATCATATGTAATTACTTTTTCCTAATTTCAAATGGAGCAAGGCCTTGGCTACAAGGTTCAGAGATGAAGTTACAGTACCGATATTTAATTCCTGCACTAAATGCCCAGGCATACCACACACCCGATTGCCACACACACACATATATATATATATATATATATATATATATATATATATATATATATATATATATATATATATATATATATATATATTTATATATATATATATATATATATATATATATATATATATATATATATATATATATATATATATATATATATATATATATATATATATATAAATAAATACATACATATATATATACATATATATATATACTAGAAAAGTACCCGTCCTGCGGACGGAAACCATGAAATTTCTTATAATGGCAAACATATCAGAGCGCCTCTCTTTCTCTCTCTCTCTCTCTCTCTCTCTCTCTCTCTCTCTCTCTCTCTCTCTCTCTCTCTCTCTCTCTCTCTCTCTCAATCTCTCTCTTTCTCTCTCTCTCTGTTGCACCCTCTCTCTGCGCCCTCCCTCTTTCTCTCTACCCCCCTCTCCCTCTCTTATATATATAAATATACATATATATATATTCATTTTACCCACAAATTGTTTTCAAATGATCCTTTTATGTAGATATTCCCCCCCCCCCCCCAAAAAAAAAAATCGCGCTGCTATGTTAAGATTGTTAAGGAAAAACTATTTCAATAATTGTTGAAGGAAGAAATATTCCAAAGGATGCAAACTGTTTTGACTTCATAATAGATACATGTACGCACTCCGTGCATGCCAAAAGTGCGGTATGGGCATGGGGTACTTCTATGTATTTAGACATTAAGTTCCATCAGTATGTAACTTATGTACTGGCTGGCTGTCTGGAAAATATTTTTTGGAACTACAGAAAATAAGGATTTTTCGTACGCTCAAATTGTTATCCATGTGCCACCGTAGTTCGCTGAATTGTCTGTTGTGTCAATACTCTCTGTCTAAGCGCACTATCTTTGTTTGTACATTCCCCCCAAGGGATGTGTTCAGACGCTCTAAACGCCCATGCAGGCATTGTCCAGGGTCTCTATGCTGCCTAAACCCTTTCGGTACATGCCTTGAGTTTCTTTTGAACATACGGGCAGGCCACTCTACTACTGTGTGCGTACTTCAGCAACCGTACAACCAACAAAGTCCATGCAGTGCAACCCCACTGTGGAAGCAGAGGTTTGATATCGGTAGTACCATCTAACGCTGGGTGGTCATACCAAACCCGGCCCTCAAGTGAGGATAAGAAATCAGCATCAAAAGCACATTTTTGCTAATCTTTCTGAAATTAGTTTACGTTAAGAACCATGTAGACACACTTGCCTACCAAATGGCCTACTCAGAATTAGGGAAACAGATGTGGCAACGGAGTTTACCCGTTGCAAAGGATAGGGCGTCCTCTCTTATAATATATATATATATATATATATATATATATATATATATATATATATATATATATATATATATATATATATATATATGTGTATATATATATATATATATATATATATATATATATATATATATATACTGTAAAACTGGTAATGATTGCGTGATTTTAATTATTGCGTTTTAATGCGAATGCATGAGGACGCAATAATTAAAACACGCATAAATCTGTCCCTTCTGTTTCCCTTCTGTTTATTGGTGGAGATTCGCATTAATTAAAACACGCATAAAAGAGAAAATGAAAAAAACACAATATTTACTACACGCAAACATTACCAGTTTTACAGTATATATATATATATATATATATATATATATATATATATATACATATACATATATATACATATATATACATATATATATATATATATATATATATATATATATATATATATATATATATATATATATATATATGTATATATATATATATATATATATATATATATATATATAAATATGTGTCTGTATATATATATATATATATATATATATATAAAATGTATGCTTTATGCCTTAATTAATTCCAAACTTATCTTAGACCTATAAAAAAGGGTGAAAAGATGTCTGATTAGAAATATGTTAAAGAAAGACATTTTTTCATGGAGACACTACTCAAAATATGAAATATAAATCATAACCATAACATCTCCCTCCCTGTGTAATGCCTGTTTGAAAACACTTAATGCGTAATAGCTGCGAGGTAACTCCTCCTACTGTACACAGGTCTAACCTGAGGAGCACCACACCTGAGTGCATTCAAATAGGCAGAGAAGACACGCCGCCCTTAAGTACAGAATAAACAATGCATGACTAGTCAGTGTGGGTAAACATAGGGTAGCTTCCTGCTCCTCCTCACTGCCAGGGTGCTGCAGGAATACTGAACACGACAGGGTAAACTTCCTGTTACCGAGGGCGAAAACCTTACATAGGACACAGGGTCTGACACTTAGATTTTAGGCTGGGGGCCCGAAATGGCCTTTTGATAAGAAATAGTGGTCAAAAACAGGATTTCTGGTTATTGAAAATACATAATATTTTTGGCCCCCTAGTCTGAAAAATCTAGGGGCCCAAAGTAAAATCTTGGGGCATATACCCCTGGGCCTCTGGGGAAGTCGAACCCTGGGACACTACATTCAATGCAATACGACAGCACAGCTGAGCGTAAAATTGTGAGAACCGTGGAAAAACCAACAACTAATCCCAAGTCATTGGCAACTTTCTCTCATGCCTTAAGTCAAATTCAATCCTGACATCTTCTAAAATGGCGAGAGAAGTGAGCAGTCAATGTGTGATACCTTAGACCACTTGCTGATTGGGGCAGCCCCCTCCCCCACCCCAACAGAACAGGAGCTACGTCTGTAATCAAAAGACAGAATAAACAATGCATGACTTAAGTCAGTGTGGGTAAACATTATATAGCTTCCTCCTCCTCCTCACTGCCAGGGTGCTGCAGGAATACTGAACACAACAGGGTAGTCTTCCTGTTACTGAGGGGAAAAACCCTATATAGGACACAACAGTCAACACAACACTACAGAATAGCTGAGCGTAAGATTGTGACTAGTCAGTTGTTTGTTTTTAGTGGCTGAAACTTTAGAACCGGGGAAAACCAACAACTAACTCCAAGTCATTGACAACTTTGTCACATGCCTCAATCCAATTCAAATATGTGATGAGAGAAGCTAGCAGTCAGTGCATGATGCCTTAGACCACTTAACTATTGGGGCACCCCTACCCTATAGAACAGAAGCTACGTCTGTTATAAAAGTGTTAGATCCAGGTGAGATTTTAGCATGACACTCTTTAGCAAGTCTGTACACCCTTAACCCTTATGCTGCTGGTGGTTAAATTGACCAATTCAAAATAAAGCAGAAATCCTGAAAAATCACTGAAAACCTGGTATATGGGTACTCATCTGAGAGTACTCGGCGAGAGCTTTCCAATGAATACCAACATGAGTTACAGGACAAGGTTTAGATGTTTTTTATGTCCTTGAGCTTTTTACAAAAGTACCCTCAGCATTAGAAGGGTTAAGGCAACCCAATAAAAGGACAGACTTCTTTAGTGATATCTAAAAAAGGAAAGCATCTTTTGAGCAATATTTGGAGAAGAAATGGTAATCAGGCAATTTTGTGTTAATTTGGTATAAATAGGGTTAATCAATGTACCTTTATCTGCACAGTGGGCCAGTTATCAGCAGATTAATCAATGCATAACTCACACAAGGGGAAATAAACATACCAAGGCCAACCAGACATTCTACAGGGTCAAAATGTACCCAGTGATCACCCAATGAATAAGAATTCTCATGGGACATTAATCAATGATGATGTACTATATCCTATTTTTCATGACTGGAAAAGTTTTGTAAGTAAACAGTTTCACCAAGCGAACAGTATGTCGTCTTTTTTCTTTAAAAAACACTCAGATTCCCATTGACATCCTTAACCCATGCACACTCAGAGGTGCACTAGAAACTATCGTCTGCTACTCTCATACTTTTGAAAACAACTTGGGAATAAAGTGGAAATTCACAAAATATTTGAAGGAGAGTTGTTGTTTAGCTTCTGATACCCCACTCTAATACACATAACAACCAGAAGGTCCGGGCCTGCCAGAGGCAGCGTTCCCGAGGGAGGAACTTGACCCGGAAGCACGGCAGAGTCCCAGTGTGCCTGCGCCGGCTAGACTACACAAGTGTAGTCTAGGCGACGGTAGGCAGTGTGCATATTTCCTGTAATGCCCAGGACTTTTTTGCACAATACTTTGCACCACACTAACATCGGGACAGGCCAAGGGACACCCAATAATTCCAATAACAACATGAACTTGAAAACCAAAAACATAATTATTTATCAAGATATACTTGAATAAAAGTTGACTTTTTTCTTAATCATTTTATGAAATTTGTTGCTTTCTCGTCATCCATGTAAAGAAGACAGCTTAGGGGCCTACTTGTATCTGACTCTGAAAATCTGATGCGCTATAATTATCAGATGTATAAATAGAAGTGTGTATCTGACTGATGTCTGTGTTTGAAGTCTATAGTGTGGATGTACTCAAAAACATACAAGAACAAGTGTAAAATTGTTAACCCTTCCAATGCTTCAGGCTTCTTTCGTCCAAAGCACAAGGATGCAAACATTCTTGGAAACCATCTAAACCCTGTCATGTTGCTATTCATTGGATAACTCTCGCTGAGTACTCACAGCTGTGATGAGTACCCATATGCAGGGTTTCAGTCATTTTTTTAGGTGTTTTGCATCATTTTATATTGGCCAAATTAGCCACCAGCAGCATAAGGGTTAAGACCTCTACCATGAGAACATTTCGAAACAGGTGAATAAGTCCTTGAGCTGCTTTTTGATGATGATAAACTGTGAGACCTCTAAGCCACCTGCACCACAGGGAATATCAAATACAACCACACTCAGGGTTGACCTACGAACATCTCAAACTCCAATCAGTGGAAACAGCTCAATTTAAAGAGTTATCCTTGAAACAGACGTCTGAATCTTTGATACTTTTGACAATAACTTTGAAAATAAGAATTATTTTACAAGATATCTGAAGGAGTTTTGTTAGTAGTGTTCAAATGAACATTTCTCCTTCAAATATTTTCCGAAATCTTTTTTTGCCTGCAAGATTTGATCAAAATTGGCAGGCTGCTTTTAACTGCTGTGAGTATTAATGAGCATCACTGTGACAAGGAAATATGTACGTTGTGCCACCACCAATGGGGAATATCAAATACGATCATACTGTGATGACCTATGTACGTCTCAAACTCCAATCAGTGCAAACAGCTCAATTTAACCCATTAATGCTCACAGTGCCCAAAAGCAGCCTGACAATTTTAATGATATTTTGCAGGCAAAAGAAAATTCAGGAAAATATTTGATGGAGAAATGTCAATCAGAACATTACCTACAACTCTCCTTCAAATATTTTGAAAAACCATTGTCGATTCCTAAGTTATTGTCAAAAGTATGACAGATCCAGACAATTTCTGGAGGAACTCTTAAGTATTAATGGGTTAAAAAGGTTACTATAGGAATGAGGGGGTCAGACGTCACTGTCACAATGTAAGGACAGCAGAGGATTAAGCTTGACAGTTTGAAGTTTTGCCTATCATATCCATAATGAAAATATTATGATACATCAGGCAAATACCTACCCTGTTTTAAGGACAGCATAGTATTTGTATTTACAGTTTGAGGTTTGGCCTATCAGGGTCATTACATATATTATTTACAATAATTGTCAAAATGCTTCAGTGAACTTGAAAATTCTAGATTCGCCATAGAGAAAATTGGAATATTGCAACAATATTTGGATCTGACGGAGAAAATCTCACGAAGAGGGCAAATGATTTCCCTTGGGCATAAATAAGAAACGCTTACAAGTTTCTCCAGATATTGTCGTCTGGATCTATGCTACTTTTGATGACAACTTTAAAAATGAGAATGATTTTACAATATATTTGAAGGAGAGTTGTTGGTTATGTTCTGATAAACATTTATCTATCAAATATTTTCTTAACCTTGCTTTTGCCTTCAGGATTTCATCAAATTTGTAAGGCTGCTTTTGGCTGCTGTGGGCATTAATGGGTAAACACTCTGGTCTTCAAAGTAACTTAATCAAAATACTTGAGTTGCAGATGTATCATAGACAGCCCTCCAAAACGCAGCACATTTATATTCAGCCAACCCGCTATTGGAGATCCAGTAGAGACTAGAACCTGCTTTGGAGCCAGGCATCAAAACCACTGGGCAGGAAGGAAGGAAGGTTTGGGGTTTTATGTCGCTTTCAACAGCTTAGGCCATATCGCGACGAGATAGACACCCGGAACCGGGAAGAAATTGCCTACTTTTCACGAATAGTTCCAAGGGGTCTTTCAGTTGCAGAAGGATCATAGACAGTACTCCACAACGCCGCACATTAATAGTGACCAGGCCATCCCGCTTAGGGATCCAGCGGAGACTCGAACCTGCAAACTCACGCTTGGGAGCCAGGCATCGTAACCACTAGGCCATGGCGGATCCCTCATAACCACTAGGCCTTCATTCAAATAGATATGATTTATGAAAAACAATAGAAACTATGAAGTCACATAGCGGAGAGAGGGGGGGGGGGGCGTTAATAGCCAAAGCCAAAAAACATGTTTATCATCACCACCCCCGTCCCCTCCCCAATATTGATCTCATGTTGTTTGAGTAAATACTTCAAGTTGCCATAGATGTCAAAGGTGACGTTATAAATACCATTGTCTCCAGTAGCTTCTGAGATGAGAAAAGCTGATCTACACTTCAAGTCACTGACTGGGAGAACAATAAAGGAAATCTTTAATAAGATTAAATCTTAGTAAGTGATAATAAGTGAGATCTCAATGTCAGAAAAGCTGAATTACATTTTGACCGCGAGAACAGTATAGCCAACAAAGAATAACATACCTTGAAATTTTGTGCACTAAAAGAGCTCATTAAGGACAATTTGAAAAGGTTTATTAGAGCTTATTAAGCTCTCCTACAGAATGTACTTAAAATGCTGGTTCCCTCAAACTTTCCTTTAAATCAAAGTTGAGTATATCTTAGATTTGCTTAGAAAGGGACACTATATTGTATTGTTTAGTATTGTATTGTATTGTATTGTATTGTATTGTAATATATTGTATTGTATGGTATCAAAACGATTGTATTGTATTGTGTTGCATTGTAGTATAATCATAATCATTTATCAGAATGTATTTCAGTAAATGAACGCACATTATATACAGTACATTCCAAATTCTAAGCAGGGTATGACCTACCCATTCATATTTCTCTGCATCTTACCTGAAAATAATTTCATTTTGTCTTTGACGACCTAAATGAACATATATCACCAATAGAACAATAGCACACTGCCCCGCCCCTTTCACATGAGAGCTGCCCCTGCACATACCACACAAAATTAATGATAATAATGATGATGATGATGATGATGATGATGATGATTATAATGATGATGATGATGATGATGATGATGATGATAATAATGATGATAATAATAATAATAATAATAATAATAATAATAATAATAATATTAACAATACTACTACTACTAATAATGATAATGATAATAATGATTATGATTATAATGATGATAATGATAATGATAATAATAATAATAACAATAATAATAATAATAATAATAATAATAATAATAATAATAATAATAATAATAACACTACTAATAATAATGGTTATAATAATGATAATGATAATAATAATAATAATAATAATAATAATAATAATAATAATAATAATAATAACAACAACAATGATAATAATGATGATAATGAATTACTATAATAAAACCTATATCAAAAGTTTCACACAGCATAACATATTACAGACAAGTAAAAACATACATGTTCAATATACTGACCACCTAAAGAGTTATACTGAAAATACATCACAAAAACAATAGTTGAGAGCCCCGCCCCTTTCCCATGGGAGCTGCCCCAGAGACACATACCACACATGCATATTACCTCTCACCTGTTACTAATGCAATCAACACAGGTAAATCAAATCTACATAATAAAGACATGCAGACTAGCAGTAAGCACACCTGGGGAATACAAACAGAACGGAATTAGTAATGTAATGAAACTAGCGCATTCCAACAGAAATGAACAAAGAACTATGTGGTTAGGGTAAACTGAGAACAACGACAAAACCATGCTGGAAGAAGAAAAGTCTCTTGTTGATTAATAGGATCAGTAATTAATGCACCAGCAAAGGAGAATTCTCACAAACATCTAGTAGAGGAATATCTTGAGATCTGATTCAGGACGTTTTTATAAACATATTGCCTCTGATTCATAATCAGTAGAGCAGAAACTGGTCTATGAGGTTCTAAAGGTTGGGAAACCACGAGGACTCAAAGATTTTTGAAAACCATCTAAACACTATCATGTTGGTATTCATTGGATAGCTCTCGCAGTTCTCTCAGATGAGTACCCATGTGCCAGGGTTTCAGTCATTTTTCAGTTCTTTTGTATCCTTTTGAGTTGGCGCAATTAGCCACCAGCTGCATAAAGGTTAAGTTGAAGTATTGCTTTTTTATGATTTCGGATAAAAATTGAATATCCCATTTTTGTACACTACTCTCCAATCCTGTATTCATGCTTATTTCTTAAATTTCCTAAACTTCACTGTACATAAGAATTTCCTCCTTGACTAGTGCATTAAGAATTGGGGAAACAATCATTTTAGAAGCAAACTGATTAAAGATGAATAGAAATCATACAAAATCTTTGAATAGTAAAGAGTCATGCCAGGGATTTCCCTCAAGCTGCAATGATGCCTGCTGAATACAGTTTTCAAATTTATTCAATCAAATTTGTTTGGAATTCAATAGAAATGCATTTTTGCCAAAAGGTATCTTTTCATTGGAAAATATTCAATTGAAATGTATCTATGACATTTAGACAAATGTACGAAAAAACTTAAAACCAAAAGTGTGCTTTCAGATAGTTATTTTAATAGCCATTTATGCAAGAGGTGGCCAAAAAAGACCTGATTATTTTTGTTAAATTCTTTTTTTTATTGAGGCAATTTATTGCGGCCAAATATGAAATGGTGATCAAAACCCAATACATCACCCTCTTACAATGTTCTTTTCATGAATTGAGGTTTAATTTCAAAGTTATCTTCAAAAATGTCATAAGTTTTAAGACTACTAATGCATGCATAGGTATGAATGTATCAAGCATATAGCAATCCTTGCCCAAATGTTAAACCAAGTTAATAGAAGCACACCATTTCAGCCAAAGCAAGCCCTCTAGTCGTTCACCTTATCATAGGTTTCTATTCATCTTTGAATCAAGTGGCAAAATAAAACTAACCCACAATCAATCAATACCAACAAATAACAAAGATAAATAGCAATATCTGAGAAGATAATACAGTAAAAATAACAAGAGGTATTTCTAGGGATAATAACAACAATAGGGAGTTAAGGACCAATACAATATCAGCATGCATTGATTTGATTGAGAGATAGTTCTATTCCATACCACACATAATGGAGAACTTCAACCACAAGCGTAAAGCAATTATAGCAAGAATACAATGCTAACATTGTTTTCAAAAATGGCCTTTTTATGTAATTTTCCCAATACTTTGAAATCAAAGCTTTTTTAAACTAGAAATACCAGTTTAATACAAATCAAATGATTTGAGATATAACTTTTAGAAAGGGGGATACTATCTTGGAACTGATATATGCAAAATTAACTATGTATCTAAAATGTATCTAAATGTTGCATGAATATTTAAATAAGTAGCCTTTTTGTTAGAGGTAGTTAGTTAGTATCCGTATTAATGCTATAAGTATCATAAGCAATGGCTTATTTCTGCCCTTAACTTTGGTTGAAGCTCTAAAAGACAACATCAAGGAACACACCGTCACAATTTACTAATTCATACACAATCATTGGACAGAACTGTACAAAATACATGCAATTTTATCTGCCAAAAAGGACTTTTTTGACAAATGTAAATTTTCAATAGTATACTCATATTTCTGGCTTTGGCAATACTTTGATAGGTTGCTAGTATTTGAAGTACGAGTAACAAATTCCATAAAGTTTATATTAAAAAAAGCTATAATACTAGTATTTCAGAAATGTTGCTTTATGCAAACAACTTCAATGAGTGTAACAGAGAAGGGACCCAGAAAGACTGTCTTACTAAAAAGAAATCTGAGGCATGGAACATTATTGCATGAGCATGAAAAGTAAATTGTGACAAATTGTGTTTTAACCATTATGTCCCCAACTGCTAGTCTGGTATATGAAAATATCTTCTTCAGATTTTTTTTAAATGTTGAAAATAGTTCTCTTGATCATTCAGACATGAACTGAACAGTTGATTTTCTGCACAGCAAATTTTGCATTAAAAAAAAAATCATTTTCCTTTCTATCAGCCAGCCATTGCTATATTTGGAGACACATGGTTTACACCGCACACATGTTATGTTTGATGATGTCTGAGGCATTCAGTTGAAGCATTACCTCATCTAAACCTATCATTAAGATAGCGGCCTCTATTGCCTTCCGAGGGGCGAAGCCTTTCTCCAGCATGAACGAAGTCTGAAAAACAACGGCGGCCGCATTATCGATCAGAACGACGACAAAGCAGAGAGCAGAAATCAGGTTATTATTCGGCTGTGGAGAGAAATATCAAGAACAAGAACCGTAGGAAATATGCGGGAAATGTAACAGGGCTTGAAATTGAGTACTTATTCAGGGAGCCCATGCATCTTCAAAAGCTTCCTAAAGGTGTTGTGTATAGAAACAAGTATGTGTACATCTTTGGCTCCCTGCAAAAATTTGAGGGAGCCGCATGAGTATTCAAGGGAGCCCTGGGCTCCCGGCACCCCCTAATTTCGAGCCCTGTGTAACAATCCTATACCTAGGCATAGTATCTGTAATCTGTACTTTAATAATCCCCCATTCCAGAACAAAGCTGCTTCTAATCTTACTAGAAAGGCATGGTCAGTCCCGTTCATACCAGTAGCTCCTAAAATGGGCTTATACATAGATTTCTACGACATTAAGGCACATTTGAGAAACTACCTGAAGTAAAAATGTACATTAAATCTTGACATACAATTCTTCCTAAAATGTTGTGTCAATAAATGTGTTATTCCTAAAATATTATCAAAAGAATCATAGGTCCAGATGCTACTTCGTAACTCTCTCGGTAATAACTCCAAAGAATCGTAGAGATATGCAAATAGGTTGTAGAGATATGCAAATGGGTTGTAGAGATATGCAAATGGGTTGTAGAGATATGAAAATAGGTTGTAGAGATATGCAAATGGATTGTAGAGATATGCAAATGGGTTGTAGAGATATGCAAATAGGTTGTAGAGATATGCAAATGGATTGTAGAGATATGCAAATGGGTTGTAGAGATATGCAAATAGGTTGTAGAGATATGCAAATAGGTTGTAGAGATATGCAAATCAAGAGCAGTAAGAAAAATATTTATGTAGCATTAATGAGTTTGTCTTTTTCAGTGGATCAATAGATATTTTTAGACCACTCTTCATGAAAAACGCTTGGAGAAGAAATTATGTCATGATCTTATCTTTACTTCTTACTACACCATGAAGTCAATGATGAGCCACAGGTTTGGAGGGGTTCCAACTAAGAGGGGGGGGGGGGCGGCATTATTGCAAACATTGACAAAGGTGCTCGCCCTTTTCCCTTGGCAGGAAAAAATGGCAGTCAAGAAAATATTAGTGATGTCATTGATATGAAATTTTATCGTTCCGTTTAATTGATATATTTTTCAATTCGATTCGATTCGATTTGATACGCCGTAACATGTTTGTAAGGCACAATTATTTATAGGGATGTCATTGATATCCCTTTCTTTCGATTTGATTAATTGTTATACTCAATAAAGTACACCATTCCTTCCAATTTCTCTTACAAAAGCCATAGAAAATACTTCAATATTTAGTCAGAGTTTCACTTTGCGTTAGTTTAACAGGAAAATGTCTGGGAAAGGTGTATTTTTTTTTATTAATAATCATACGCCATTATTGGGGTACAGAATATCGATTATTTCAATTCGATACCCAACCATTCGATTCGATTTAATTGACAAAGTGAAAATGTCGATTTATCGATTTGTCGAGTATCGATGACATCCCTAGAAAATATAAATCATAATCTACTTGCTCTCCTCTCAGGACATGCTGAAATTCCTAAACTTTTTTATAATTGTTTGATTATGTATGTGGTATGTGCAATTGACAAGCATGTGAAAATTTTAAATAAATATTACACAGATACTTAACTAAGGTTATTATTATTATTATTATTATTATTATTATTATTATTATCATTATTATAATTATCATTATTATTATTATTATTATTATTATTATCATTATTATTATTATAGTTATCATTATTTTTATTATTACTATTATTATTATTATTATTATTATTATTATCATTATTATTATTATTCATACATTTTTTTGCTTAACAAGGTTAATTCTTTATGGGAGAGTATTGTACAGCATCTTTTTTGAACTTGCCATCCTATAGGGACTCTTAGGTATGAACTCTTAAGGAACTCTTAAGCATTAATGGGTGCATGTTGTTTATTCAGATCCAGGATGTGACATCACACGACCTCTTCACGCTTGTTTTCTTTACGTAGTGTGCCCAATTATCCGCCGCAGTGAAGAACCTGTATTTCTAGATCTACACACACACCCAATCTCTTACAAATGACAAGTGTACCTTTTTCACTCATTCAGTTGCTCCGCCTATGGTTATATGCTAAACCCTTGAACAAATGCCTAGCTGACCTGGTTTCTAGATAGCAGAGAGGTAGATCTTGCGTGGAGTTAGCGCACGATTGAACTACACAGTTTATCATGCATGTTAATACTCTTGTATATACAAGTCGTGACTGAGAGTTTACTCCTGCCAACTACTAGAGAATGTGTCATCTTTTACTTTCTTTAACCCTTCCAATGCTGAGGCGACATTCAATCACAACACAAGGAAGCAAAGATTTCTGAAACCCATCTAAAGCCTGTCATGTTGGTATTCATTGGTAGCTCTTGCTGAGCACTCTCAGAAGAGTACCCATGTGCCAGGGTTTCAATCATTTTTCAGGTTTTTTGCATCATTTTGTATTGGCCAAATTAGCCACCAGCAGCATAAGGGATAAGCATGAAATACACATTTAACCCATTGATGCACACAGCGGCTGAAAGCAGCCTGACAATTTTGATAAAAGTTGGGGAAAAAATTTGAAGGAGAAATGTTATTTATAACATAACCTACAACAGTCCTTCAAATATTTTGTTTAATCATTCTTAATTCCAAAGTTATTATCAAAGGTAACATAGATCCAGATGACAATTTTCTATGGATCTCTCAAGCATGAATGGGTTAAGGAGCAGGCCAGAGCACAGCTACAATTCCGACATTAAATTTCTGCACTAAATGCGTGGGCATCCCAAGCATAATACACAACCGCACACCCCATTGCCACCCATTTTCCTGGGCATGGATACATGGATGACCTCACAACTGAAGGTAGCTTAGAAGTAAGCTACGTGGGTCATTGATGTGCTTGATGTACATGGGTATTTGTACAACCAGGCACTGACAGACATCCAGTCGACTGGTGCAAGAATAAAAATTAAATGTACTTTCACTATTTTAATGAAATAGTTTTTTCTCCAGGATCTGTTTTCCTTTTGTCCCTAATAGATCAGTTGTTTCCACTAACCTTGAATCAAACACCGCAAAATTATATATTCCTCCAAATCTAATTCCTAATTCTCTACTGGAAATGTTACAGTGATGAAAATAGGCAGTAGCCCACCGGTCCCTTTCTATCAAAAATCTGAATGGGCTAGTAAAAGTCTATGTTTACCTGCCCAGAAAATCTACTAAATATTCTGGCCACATTAATTTAGTAAACATCGCATTCAGTTTCATATTTTTTCTACATTAGATTACAACTGTCACAATTCATAAATTTAGCACAATTAACCATGAATGTTCAGTTATGAAATGGCTGTTGGCTACCCCTAATGTTTCTGGTGGACCACTAAACTATTCATTTTGATGGACCATTTGACCACCAAGACTTAGTAAACTGTTTTCAGCACTGATGTTAGTATTCTTATCAACTACTTTCCTATTGTCAAGTAAAACGTTGCAAACTGCCTTTCACCATTCAAGATAGAGGTTATAAGGCAAGGCAAATATTTCAGAAAGTGTTTGAAGAAATTTGATAAGTCATTGTCCATGCAGACTTTCAAAAATGTTTTAATCATGAAATGTTTGCAGACTCATCAGTTCGCTGTATCATGCTGACACGAGAGTATTTGTGATTGTCTGTTTTCCTCCAGAAGTGACATATCGGATGAGAGCAGAGCACACATGTAACTCAATACCTAAAAGTTAGACATGCTTTCTTTTTTAGCTCTAGTTAAACCATAAAGATATGTTTGACAATTCCGATTGCGATATAATATAGGAAACTGAGACTACAGTGCTAATTCATAATTTAACAATATGTGTCTAAATATAACTTTGAACATAGCTTTGAATGGAATAATTCATGAATTGAGAAAGTACTTAAAGGTTCAGTTCTGGCTGACATTGCTGCTTAATATATCTTTGACAATGCCTTATGCTTATGTTCTAAAGAGAGATATCCCCAATATGACATGGCAATTTTGACCTCTACATGAATGGGCTATATTAAAGAAGTGATCATAGAAACCTTTTTTTAGAAATAATTCAACAATTCCAGAAATAAGATCAAATAATCAACCGAATGTGCGAAAAAAAATGATTATGTATGGCATAAAGTTGAACGACTTGAAAAGAGATTTAAGCCAAGTGGCTGCCTGTCTATGCATTCCACTCCACACAATAGCCCTTGGAATCCCTCTAAAGAGCAATGAACCGCATCAACCACAGAGCTGATGAATATAGCTATTTCTATCCAGCTGTATCAATAATTATACGTAATTCAACATTGAATCCTAAGTATCGTAAAAATATTACCTCCATCCCCACCATCTTCACAGGTAAAAAATGTGGACTTCCAAGAGCTCTGGTGTCAAAACAATCCTTATCAGAGATGTTTCACTACAATGGATTGGAACACTCACTTTGTAGAAACATGAGCGTCATGGACAGGAGGACTTCTGCTCAGAGAGACTGCTGAGAGCAGGTGCTCTGAAGAGGACTAGTGTCCATGTCCAACCAATGACATGCACGCAGCCAAATCATGATGTGGTTGCATTCAAAAGGGAGGTATTAATATCTTGCTATGAATATCAGTGGTCATGCTGTTAACCGTTCCAAAGCACAAGGACGCAAAGATTTTGAAAACCATATAAAAATGGTCAGGTTCCTATTCCTTGTATAGCTCTCCCTGAGTACTCTCAGATCGCAGTACCCATGTGCCAGGGTTTCAGTCATTTTTCTGTTTTTTTTGCATCATTTTGTATTGGCCAAATTAGCCACCAGCAGCATAAGGGATAAGATTCGGGCAACCTTCTTATCCTTATGTAGATATTCCTACTTATTATCTAAACTATGCGAGTTGATCTTTGAAAAACAGACCTCTGACTTTTAGTGATAAGAGTCCCAGAACAAACAGGTGTCCATGCGAGCATGCCACTGCACGTGATCTCTCTTTGTCTGGGGTGATCCTCCTGTGTGCTCAGAGATTACACCCTACAGGACTGAACTCAACTACCGGCATGATTCAGGGGTATAACTCAGTGTTATCTGATTGAGAAGTGCAGAGGGGTTTAGTAAAGACGTCACAGGTATGTTGTTAATGTACCTGTGACACCATAGATACCCTGGTCACCATGGAGACATCAGCAGTACCAAACAGATTGGTATTTACTGAGACATGAACACTAGCTTGTTAAAGTCTCGCATATATATGAAGAGAGTGTTTACAAAGAAAGGTACTTAGAGCTCTTGTTACATTCCTTTATGGTCATCCGCAAGGTAGCGGTCAGTATACCGTAAATTTTCAGTAATTTGGGACACTTTAAAAATTATGTTTTTATGGGTTCAGGGTGGCCCATGTCTTCTGAAAGTACCTTGATTTTGCAAGATAATTATAGTGGTCCAAATTCCTAGGGGGGTCTGAATTTCTGAGAATTTACGGTAGAACCCAGCATGTGGGATGGTCTGGGAATATAACATCTTTACATATGACATCTGACCACTATTCTCAACTTCAAAGGTTTTGATATCTATTGCAACATTATGGAAATAGAATTCTTTCCACTGCACAACCTATTTCAACAATCCTTTGATACTGAGCTTTCAATGTCGTGAGTTAACCCTTCCAATTCTGAGGCTACTTTCATCCAAAGTACAAGGACGCAAAGATGGTTGAAAACCACCTAAACCCTGTTTTGTTGGTATTCATTGGATAGCTCTCGCTGAGTACTTTCTGATGTGCCTGGGTTTCAGTCATTTTTCAGTCATTTTTTGCATTATTTTGTAACAGCCAATTCAGCCAACAGTAGCATAAGGGTTAAGTTAGTATTTCAACTCAGGATTCTTCATACCTGTAATGCATTGCACTGATAAAGATATTTGACTAGCTCATCAAAACAATTTTAAAACTTAATTACTGATGACATAATCAATGTTTGCAAATAGATTGATCCAATCTTGTATTGAGCTTTCCATGTGGGGAGTTATCATTTCAACACAAGCCTGTACATACCTTTAATGCATCGCATTGATAAAGATATTTGAATAGCTAATCAAAACACTCAACAAACGATGACATAAGCAATGCTTGCAAATAGATTAACCCTATCTTATACTACTGGTATAGGGACCTACATGAATTAAGTGTCTAAAACACAGTTAGGCACAAACCCCAATTTTGACTGTAAATATATGGTCAATCAATCAATTGAATCCAACTGATAATTACGATCCAGAAGAAGCACCACTCAAAAGGTGCATTCTGTGCATGTGCGTGAGCAACCTCCTCTATAATATAATGTAATTGGTCTTTGTCTCCTAGAGTAGTCACAATGAGACCAGATTCGGCGAGATTAGGAGTGTCCAGGGTTTCATAATGGGTACTATGATAATAGGTCTGTGGCGACCAATCCATGTTCTATTCATCTAAGGTTTGGGAGCTGAATATTTTCTACAGGTGGTTCTGTTCACATAATGACACACACACCCAGTTGTGGTTGACACCAACATTTTAGATCCTGTTTACAATGTATTTTTCAACCATACTATGGTCATGATCTATATCACTGACACTGAGATGAGGTAGACCAACATTCCTCACAGTAAGGGTTATGATGTAGCGTTTAACTGAAGTGGTGACCAATCCATGTTCTATTCATCTATGATCATACTATGGGAGGTTTGGTCATGATGATGATATAAATCAATCATACTGTGAGATGAGATAGACTAACATCCCTAACAGCAAGGGTTTTGGTGTTGCTTTCAACTGAAGTGGTGACCAATCCATGTTCTATTCATCTATGATCATACTATGGAAGGATTTCCTATGATATAAACCACTCACTGTGAGATGAGGTCTACCAACATTCCTTACAGCAAGGGTTTTGATATAGCTTTCAACTCAAGTGGTAATTATTCATTATTCACCACACTGCCCCTGCGGGAGGGTTGTTGTTGAAGTATGAGTAGTCTTCATGAGGTGGACCAAAACACTTTACTCCAAGGACCTTCGAAGTACTTCAAAGCCATTTCAATATGACTATCAAAACACAGCATATAAATGAGTGTGTATCTAAATATACATAATGCCTTTAGACACATATATCCCTTGTCACATCAAAACAGTTTCACACAGCAATACTCCTCACACCTATACATTACCCTTATTTAAAATAGATTTATATTTCAAATCTTTGCTCTCACATTTAAATTTGAACCTTTGAATATTGGCAGTAATATCTGAGTCACACGCTTTTGCTACCTGTAGCACTACCTGAGAATCGAAATAAACCATTGCTAATTCTTTCCAGTTTGGGTAGATATAAGCATGATAGCTACTTCACTGAGGACAAGTGATCCATGTGAACAGAGTGGACACACTGATGGCCCCTAATACCCCTATATGTGTCACTGTATACAAAAGCCTTAATGAGTTAAACCCCCATTATATGAACAAACTTTTCTCATATACACAAGAAAACCACAGCTATGGTACTCGATATGCAACCTCCTCACTATTAGCTCTTCCAAAATGTAATTAATCAATTGGCCAAAAATGCATTTCATACTCAGGGCCCAAAGTTTGGAATGGCTTAACTGAAGCAATCAGATGTGCACCATCTCTACCTTCCTTCAAGTCTCGATACCTAAAAGCAATGTACTGTACTACTTTGTAACCCTGGGGCCCTCGAGCTACTTGTAAACATGCCAGAGGGCCTCAGGGAAGATCCTCACCATTCGACTGAGTTACCCTCTTAAAATAAAGATTATTACTATTATTATATTATTATACCAGTAGAGTAGGCGCCTAGTCCCTTCTGAGCTGACAAACCTGAGTGTGGTGTAATAACAGATATGACAGATAGATGGCACCACTTGGTCCTCCGATCTCTAACCATTTCAGGTTATATCAGGTTATATCTGTCATTGCTATTTTGAAAGGAGTTTAATTGACTATATGGACCATAAATATCTTTCCACTATTCTTTATTATGTGCTTATGCTTATGATCCTTATAGGTGGAAAGGGCTCTATATCAATTATAAATTATTATTATGATTATTATTGTTATTATTATTATCATCATTATCATTATTATTATTACTATTATAATTATTATCATTATCATTAATATTATCAGTATTATACTCAAACAGTTCTCTTTTCATCTGGTGAGAATAATGTGAACTAACTTGACCACTCTGGTCACCTTGCCTGCCTGGTGCTCAGTAACAGAATAACTTGAAGACAGAACAAATACAAATGACAGCCTAGAACTCTGGGCTACTATACCAAGTATAGGGTTACAAGTTTACCCCTGGAGCATAGCAGTTGAATGAGGTACTAGCTCAAGCCCCGAGGCATTCATGCACTTAAAATCTCAACAATTGTAAGGCAGGAAAAAGGTAACCGCCGGGTGACCTCAATGCTGTATTGCCCACTGGCCAGTCATCTATCACTTCAGGCAGGGCACGACATAAACTTTTGCAGCGACTTGCTCAGTAGGGCAAGTGAGATTCAACTTTCACTTGCCCTACTCCAACTTTCACATGTCCTTGAAAAATTGTATGTTTTATAATCTTTCATTTAAATCCAAGTAGAACATGGTGCTGGCATGTGAGGCATATTTTCTAGGATAAGCTTGGATGCCAGACCACAAAACCTGCACACAATCTCAAAAGAAAACCCGAAATATATACAACGTACTTGCCCAGTGGGGCAAGCAAGACACATTTTTCACTTGCCCTTTAGCTATAATAGACAAATTCTACTTGCCCAGGGCAAGCACCAATGTCGAGCCCTGACAGGTCATGTGGACACATAGACAGCATAGTCCTTTCAATCCATAAATTCCATATGGAGTAACTATACAGACCTGATACTTGATTATTTCCTTAAATTTTAATATGAGAAGGTACGGTCCCTTTACACGGCTACCCCCAACCCAAATGTCGGAATTCCAGGTTGGCATTTATTTGATATTTACATCAGAGAGGACTCTTTTAACATCTGTTATAGGCAAGTCCCTTTCTTGTTTGAATTCTAGGTTGGCATTTATTTGTTGTTTACATTAGAGGGGACTCTTGGAGACTTGGTGTAACATGTTATAGGCATGTCCCTTTTCTGGTACTTCAGTGTTTTAATTCACAAATAAAAAAGTCTAATTAGAATTATTTCAGTGAATAAGTTAATGGAATAGTTTGATGCACATCCTGAAATAAGTAATTTATCTGTTATCTCAGTGCTTCAGATTCACTTATCAGGTCTCCAGTCCGTAATTCTTGTTTATTCTTGAGTGAAAGGTGATAGTTGTAAGATGAAAGACTGTTCACTTACTGTAGCGATGCCCTGTATAAATCCCATCCATAAGTCTCGCTCATCACGCTTATCACACTGCAAATAGAAAATACAACAGATATAATACACATAGCATGTTATACATAATTGATATCATAATCATATCATATAAAACACACTAGATACATATAATATCATAAGTCTCGCTCATCACGCTTATCACACTGCAAATAGAAAACACAACAGATATAATACACATAGCATGTTATACATAATTGATATCATAATCATATCATATAAAACACACTAGATACATATAATATCATAAGTCTCGCTCATCACGCTTATCACACTGCAAATAGAAAATACAACAGATATAATACACATAGCATGTTATACATAATTGATATCATAATCATATCATATAAAACACACTAGATACATATAATATCATAAGTCTCGCTCATCACGCTTATCACACTGCAAATAGAAAATACAACAGATATAATACACATAGCATGTTATACATAATTGATATCATAATCATATCAAATAAAACAACCTAGATAAATATCACAACAATGACATAACACTCAGATGAGCAAAGTGGAAATCTAACACTCAAGAATATACAAGCACTGGAAATAGAAAACACAACAGATATTATATAAATAGCATGTAATACATAATTGATATAATAATTATATCATATAAAACACACTATATAAATATAATATCATAAGTCATGCTCATCTCATTTATCACACTGGATATAGAAAACATAACCAGACATTAAATATATAGCATATAATACATAATTGATATCATAATCATATCATAAAAACACACTAGATAAATGTCATAGCATATCATAACACTTAGGTCAGCAAAGTGAGACACTCAAGAATCTATAAGCATAATCTTCAATAGATAAACAATTCGGAAGCAAAGCAAAGTATGTATAATTAGCTTTTTAACTAGCCACCCTTGCACAGCACTGGTTTAGTTCAATGCCACTTTTTCCACCCAGTATAAACATTACCATGCTCACCAATGTTTTGAAAAAAGATGGCGCCCCCAACTTTAATAATTGGCAGCACTGATATGTGTGAGACATTATTTTTCAAAAATATAGACCGAAAATGCCTAAAATTGAACAATTCTCAAAATCTTTCACTAAGATTGGTTTTATGGGTTCTGAAACAGTTTCCTTCAAATATTCACCAAAAAGGTTGTTTGCCCACAAAGATATCGCCAAAATAGTCGGGACATTTTGGGCTGCACAGGTATATGAGTGGATTAAAAGGCTCAAGATATCTAAAATGAGCCGCTATATATCAAAACGAGTCAAGTGACAGAAATTTTTTTGTTCTGTTTCTGCCTTATTGCATGCATTTTCTACATCAACTACTTAATACACATATTTCCCCTTTATTTGCATTGCCTGGGGTGTGTTTAGTATAGCATTCTGTTGGAAAGTGCACACATTAAGTGGGGGTAAATAGGCATAACCCTGTTAGGGTAAACATACACTTCGTGCTATATGTGCTGGAACTGTATTCCCAGGTGATGTATGGTCTATCAATCATATATCACATTCTGAAAAGCTCTGCTGGTTAACCCTTTTGCTACTGGTGCCTAATTTGGCCAATACAAAATGATGCAAAACCTGAAAAATGACAGAAACCCTGGCATGTGAGTACTCATCTGAGAGTACTCAGAGAGAGCTATTCAATGAATATTGTATTTCCCAAATAATAAAATAATAAAATCACCAAAATAGATAAATATCTGCCAGACACCCACCCTAATGACAAAATATCTAAGCCTTCTATTTTTAGGGGGGGGGGGGGGGGGGAGCATAAAAGGTTTATGAATAAAACAGCTGTGGTACAGGAAAACCACAAACACAAATACATGAAATGATTCGAATAAACAAACACAAAGGCACAGACCAGTTATCAATGTGCATTATCAATCTGCTCATCCAAATCATATCCCTTTTATATGGTTGCATGATTAATTTCGAAAATATTTTTGATGATCATCTTTAGGGATGGGGATCGTTGAGAATTCTACGGTTCGGTTCGGTTCTCGGTTTTGCTTCTACGGTTCGGTTTTATCACGATTTCCTAAACGGTTTATTAATGACATTTCTTGGATACGAAACTACACAATGGAATGCGTGGTTGAACTTGCCTGAACTGGAAAGTTCTGGAAAGTTCCTATATACTAGCTCCCTGGCCACTTTCTCTATGATCAGAAGGCTTCTGAGCATAGTGAAAGTGGGCAGGGTACCAGACTTGAGAGATTTTGAAATGGCTGTTTGATCGTCGCGCTTGGCAGACATTGTGAGGCCAGCGAGGAGGTAGGTGCTGACAGTTTTATTACGCCTCCAGGAACCCTGTGCATGCATAGAAAAACGAACCGTGTAGAGGGAGGTCTGGTTTTTGACTTGTTAACCGCAATGCTCAGGCCGGTTTCACATATGAACCGGTCCCTGGTCCCCATCCCTAATCATCTTATACATATTTGTTTGGAATGTCATCCCTTAATTCTGGTAGAAATCTGAGCAATATCAAATTTATCTCACGTTAAACAAATAACAAAATACTACTTTTCACCACCTCACAAAATTAAGGTCATAAACTAAGACTAACTTAGCAAACGAAAGAGGAAACTAAGAAGAAAGTTGTGTACATATTTCACCTATATCAGGTAATGTACACAAAGAAAAAAGAAAGTGATTGGCAAATATCCAAACATTGGTATGCGTGGAATGTGAAAACTGCATCGTTATACTCCTAGCATAGTTCTCAGGCCCACGCAGTTAAGCTTGAAATAAGTATTGTCTAGTTATGCATCTATGTTTAAAGACCAAAAAAAATGTTATGTTTGTGGTTACATGACCCCCCCAAAAAAGGGTCGGTCAGTAGGCGTTTTTTTATTTTCAATTTCTCTTGCTGATTGCCAGGTATTCTAATAAGAAGTGGCAATATATAGATATCAAGTTAGGTTGTATTGTGCATGTATGCTTCATATGTATCCTTGTTGGGCTAATATGATTTTATAAATAGTCCTTGTAGTACTGTAAAATTCAAAACAAGTCCCTCGTGTAGCTGCAGTTCTTTCGTGTACCTGCATTAAGACCAAAAAAGCTTAAAAAATCATGAAGGTCGGGTGGTCAAAACAGGGTCAGTCGGGTAAACACAAACATAACTTTTTTGGGGGGCCTTATAAGACATAATAGCACAGTCATCAACGCCTTTGAGAAAAATCCAATTTTTTGGCACATAATTTCTAAATCCTCGCTGAGACCAACTGTCCACATATCTTCCCAGAAACAAACATTATGCAATGCATCTCTTAGAGCTCCCCCTTGTGGGTAAGACAAGAACTAAACGGCAATCATAGAGATGGCATGAAACACAGCTTTGCAGCTAGTCGATTGTATTTCAAGGAAATAATTGATAACTCACCTTAAAAGAATTCTTTTTAGATCCTGTAACTAATTCAAACTTGAATGGTCCTTTTTTACTATCACCAACTGCCTTTATTTGTGTTTCCTTTCCTAATGATAACGTTCCTACATGCTGCAAGAAAAATAAAATAGGAGTTATTCAATGAATGAATTGAAGAAAAAGAAGATAATTTTCATGCTGCAATCAAAGTAGTGGTAGCAGAGTCAAATACAATAACAAGGGTTTTCTCTAAAGTAAAAGTTGGGAAAAAGTAAAAGTAACTTGCAAATATTCAGTAATAAAACAGAAAATAACATGAGATAACACAATTTTATATATTTGTCTTGCTAAACCATTTCGATTCTGGCAATTCAAGGATAAGAAAGTTATAAGACACATATTAGTTACATGCAGAATTCTTATTAAAAGGTGAAGGCTCGAAAAAAAAAAATTCAGGGAGCCCAATTGCATCTACAAAGGCTACCGAAAGGTGTTGCGTATAGAAACCAGTTCATCTTTGGGCTCCCTGCTGAAATTTGATTGAGCCGCATTAGAATTCAAAGACGTCCTCAGAGCTAATTTTGAGCCCTGAAAGTCATGACAGGAAAACTGTGAAAAATTACAGATGTGAAGTAGCAATGAGACATTAATTATCATTTATCAGATATGATATTGCACCCCCCCCCCCCCCCCCCCATCATCACACGCCTATACCACTACAATGTTAATCAAAGGTCAATGCAGAGATCAATTACTTATGTAATCAGCGCGATGGCACACTAAGAGAGATAGATGTTCTAACCAGGAAGTAAATAGCTGCTAAACCATGCAAACACAACACGTTTCCCTATTCTAACTGAGAGGAGCCACACCAGGCATGACGTATACTCAGATCTGCATGGCAGGTAGAGGGTTTATTCTTCACTGCCGTATAGTACCCCTTGAAGTGTTTCCATCTACTTTAAGATACTCTTTCATGAATAACTTAGTTGTTAAGTCATTCAAAGTCATTATAAAGAAATCTTTTCACAATATTTGAAGGAGAGTTGGAGGGTAAGTTCTAACAAAGTTTTCTCCTAATATTTTCTATTAAGGCTGACTATTTTGGTGTAACCTTTTGACTTAAAGCATTTCTTTGAAAATATTTTAATTAGAACTGCAAGTCAATACTTTACTTTAAGATCTCCTTGAATACTCTGAATAGTGAAGATTCATTACTTGATTTTTATTGTCCTAATTACTGTATAACTTGTTAATTTGGCGCATACTTAAGTTGGCGTTTTTTTCAAAAAAGTATTTTCCCTGTATTTATTTTGGCGTCTGGAGCAGTCTGATTAATGCCATTTTTATGTAGACATATTTTTATGTGATCTTTAATTTGGCGTTGATGGGCATTCGCCAAAAGACGCCAAATTAAAAACCACGCCAAATTAACCAGTTATACAGTATCTCATATCCAGATGACACGTGTCAAAATCAGATCCACAAGAAGGTGCACAGAAATGTTATCACCCCCACAGATGCAGCCCCATCTACAATGTTATTGTTCTTTGAGCTGCCTTAAGTGGCACTCAGGATAGCACTATCAGTTAATCACCTAGTGCTGTCACTATAATCTCACCATGTGGAGAGATGCCTTAAACCTATCATTTATTACACCTACAGGACTATGGTGATTACTAATAAATAATTATCAGTTTTATGTGATGGATATGTGTGCTCTTTAGATCATGTACATGATTGTGCAATTCACAATCAAAGAATATGATAAAGCTCCAGCAACAAGGAGATCTGATCAGTGATGATCTAAATGAATAAATCCTATACAGAAAATTGGGGTGTAAAATAACAAATATGAATAATGGAATACATTACGGTAAATATGCTGGAGCATAGTTGCTCTAGTACATGTTTTTTTCAATATAAACTCAATTATAGTTCAATTGCCTAAATGAGTGTACAATACATAATAAACATGTAATAAATATGTAATATAAAAACAGAAAGAAGGAAAGAAAAAGCAGAGATGTATCCATCATCTCCAGAAAATGTAATAGAAAATTGAAAATTTAAAGAAATGTATTATTTGCAATTTCTGTTAAAATTTTACTTGTGAATGTTCTTTCAGCATCAGGAATCTAGGCTTGGTACTCTAAGGATTTCAAACATTAGAACATTTGACAAATAGCTATTCTAAGTGCACGTTCATTATTTTTTCGTATATTTAAAAATATATCAGACGGCGATCTTATTGTTTTCTCAAAACCTAAAAAAAACACTTTTAATTCTAAACATCTTTAACTTTTAAAATAAGTGGGTTTTAAACATTGTTTTGATTTTTTGTTACAAATTGCTTTATAAATGCAGGTAAATCCTGTAACTGGCATTACAATATGATAATATTGTTCAAAGGACCTTTTGATATTGATTCGCTGAGGATAGGATAGTGCCAGCTCAATCAATTATGAATAAAGTCAATAACGGAGTTAGGCTAGAGGTTCAAGTTGGGTTAATCATTTATGAGTATTGTTGGTATAGGGAATTCCAGGAACAATATTCAGTCTAACAAGTTATTTTTTGTATGTGTGACTGAACGCAAAGGTTAGTGAAAGTGATATCCCATGTGTTAGTGTTACTTCATACCACTTCAGTTCAAGTCCCGTTTCAAGTGGATTTCCTATTTATCTACATGATACCTACAGCTTCCCTACATGTTCTTACGTGACTTTAGGGACCAAAGTCTTATCATTAAAGATAAATTACCCTAAACATTAGAATACCCATCAGACGGTAAGATCAGACCATTTACACGGTAAGATCAGAGAGCTGTATTACTAATCAACATCTCTGGTAAGATGCATTACTGTAAAACATTTTGGTGAATAAAGCATAAACTACAAAAGATATTCAAGGGTGAAATATTTATGATTGAGGCATTAATGAAGAACAATTCTATATTTTTCAAACATTTGCCCAAAGATATTGTGGTTTTAAGGGTATTACAAATAGCCTGCCTTTTAAAACATGGCAGCCAGGAGAAATATGTTAAGGAGTTTATATACATATATATATATATATATATATATATATATATATATATATATATATATATATATATATATATATATATATATATATATATATATATATATATATATATGTATATATATATATATATATATATATATATATATATATATATATATATATAGGAATCAATGAACCCCTGGGCCTTGGCAAGATAAAGGGGGGGGGGGGGGGGTAATTGTGTTTCATTTTGCTCAAAAATAAAATCTCTTGGATTGTTACCAAAACTAGTTTATATTTAAGCTACATATGTCAGGCAAATAAAACAGTGAATTTCAGACCTGATTTTGGTCTTAGTAGAAAATGGCAGGGCATAGAGTGCTCAAAGGTATAGATTATAGAGACCCTTTAAGCAATATGATATTACAGGCACAAATGCCATTTTATAAATGTTTACAAACTTCTTAGCCTTTAAAACTATCATCTATCAATAGAAGTTCATAATCATTACCTTTTCAAGTGTTAACAGGTATGTATAGCCAGTGTGTCAATAATTTTGTCACTTTGAAATCACAATTTTTTAAAATTTTGGAAATATTTTCTATGTAATTGAATAAATAATTGTTTAGTCAAATAGTTTGAATGATTTTTAGCCAACCTGCCCTCAGTATAACTGAATCAAGTCATTTTGGAATCTATGATATCCATATTTTTATGATTATGGACCCATTTCACAAGTGAATGATTCATTTTCCAAATGTCCCATACGTAGACACCTTGAACGAAAGTCAAAATCTGCTGCTTGATGCATTTGAATAATAACCTTAAAGCTCCTCATATAAACAGTTTTACGATAGTAATGACATACTAGTATTATTTAAGAAGAAACCAAGAAATTATATCAGGTCTTGTGGTTTTTAAGAATTATATACATATTGACTTGAAAACGTTTTCCAAATTTTCTGATCCGATTGAGCTCTGCATGTTCATATATTTTTGTTGGTAACCTTTCTAATGACTTTTGTACTAATTGAGTTATGGCTGGAAATCTCATTTCATCAGTACCTCTATATACTGGTGAATCTTAGGACAATGTTATAACTTGCACAATAATATATAAGTATAATCAGATATAACATGGGTGACAAGATAATATTTACTATTGATATACATCGACCAGTGAATAAGATCATCTCCTTATTCATGCTCTTAACTCAAGTACCTTGCTAATGAAAAATGAACTTGAGCTACTATTTCATAACATGGTGCATTTTGCTGAAGAGTTCAGTTATTGTATACACCATATTGGTGAATATTGTAATCGTATTTCAGTTTTGGTGCTTTCTTATGCTTTTAAAAGTTACTCAAATTGTTTGTCCATTAAACATCGCCTTGCTCACAAGAATAGCAAAATGAGATTATCTAGTCTTACTCAGTTAGTATAAATCAAAATGAAAACTTTGCAAGTATGAGTAAGTAGAAGTAGAATTGTCTAAGTAAGTCCTGGGCTGAGTAAAACTTTCAAAATCATATACACTGGTCAATTACATCATGTCACTAAAACTATAAAACTGAAACTAAAACCGACATAGTGTCCCTTCATTCTAATTGATTTCCATCTTGAAGCATGGTATATTGATAACAGTTAAATTACTGATTAATATTGATATTTTTAACATATCTGCATATTCTTATGTACGAAATGACTTTTTTGAAAGCTTAAATGAAGACATCTATTGCATGTTGAACCAGCTTCAGAACTGTTGTGTCAAAAGGTTTTAAACTGTGTATTTCTATCAAATATTTAAGTAGATCTGATGCCATTTTTAACAGAAAACATTTCCTTTTGTTTTACAGTAATATTTCAATTGCAATTTCAAGTGATACCTTCATGTCGGGTATCCATGTCCAAAGTATAAGGTGTCTACGTATGGGACATTACAGGACATACATATTTACAAACTTCATCTCAGCTCTGTTTTTAGTAGAATCACCATCCATTCATTTTATATTACTAACAGAAGGTTCTAACTCTTAAAAGAACCTTTTGATGAATATAGGTTGTTAAAAATATATTTTCTCATTTCTTTATGCGTGATATTTGCATATTGAAAACCATCCTCAAGAAAAATGAAAAAAAAACTAATAAATTCTAAATTCTGCAATTTATTCTGGCATATATCATGGAATATGTATAAGAATATGTATTATGTCTATAATAACACAATAAATTACAAAAAAAAGTACAATTACTGAACTGTAAATAGGACAAATAGAAAATGGTCTACGTATGGGACATCTACAAATGGGGCATTAATACTGCATACTTATTGCCTATTTTCTGCCAGCAACAGAACTAGTCTTACACTTGATATTAACAGTAGAAGGTCTACCTGTTCTAAGACTTTTGATAAATGCAAAATTATTGCAGTATGTGAAAAATGGTAAAATATGGTTGATAGGCATGCCTGGAAAGTTTAATGTTTAAGAAAATGTGTCCATACTGCATCATTTCATTGTTGGCATCATACCCAATGGGTTAGACCAAATTTCAGCTAAAAATGGATTCTGATAATTATCTGGTGTATGATTAAAAAAGTGAAAATTTTAAATGAAACGAGATTACGGCCAAAAGTGGCCATTTTGAGGGTATTTTCCTCTCACAAACTCAAAAATACAAAATTAAACTTGATTTTTTTTGTTTCGCCCAATGAATCAAGTTGTCACACATTGACTCAACACAGGAAATGGTAGTGCAAACTAATATATATGTATTTTTGGGCCCATTACGTGAATTTTGCCAAATGACCCCCCCTTTATCTTGCCAAGGCCCCCCTTGTTAACTCCCCTCCTCACAGGGCTAAGAGCCAGTGATTGTGCTCCACCCATCTACCTATAGGGAACCATTCAAGCCTGTCTCCTCACAATACTGAGTGGTGTGAAGGTACAAAGGAGGCCTACTTTATAGTGTGATGGGGTTCACATCTACTGCTAAATGGGTTATGCCTACTTCATAGAGATCTCAACAACATGGTGTCGGATCCTCACCTCACAGGCCCCACAACTGTTTAAACCTTTCACTTCCAAGTTTACATTAGTAAGGCTTGATATCAAGCAAAAAATATAAATTTTCATGTGTGTAAATGATGATCATAATAAAGGTTCACAATATTTGCAGTTCTGCAATGCTGACATTTTAACCAACAAGTCACACCAATCTGTATTGATATCAAATTTCTTGGTCTCCTCCAATAGTGTGACTATCTAATTCACTGCCCAGTGACTGCCTATTGTACAGCCACTTCTGAAGGATAGGTTTGAGTCCCACATAAAGCATGTGAGAAAGTTGTCAGTGACTGGCAGTGGGTTAAGAAAGCATGTGAGAAAGTTGTCAGTGACTGGCAGTGGGTTAAGAAAGCATGTGAGAAAGTTGTCAGTGACTGGCAGTGGGTTAAGAAAGCATGTGAGAAAGTTGTCAGTGACTGGCAGTGGGTTAAGAAAGCACGTGAGAAAGTTGTCAGTGACTGGCAGTGGGTTAAGAAAGCACGTGAGAAAGTTGTCAGTGACTGGCAGTGGGTTAAGAAAGCATGTGAGAAAGTTGTCAGTGACTGGCAGTGGGTTAAGAAAGCACGTGAGAAAGTTGTCAGTGACTGGCAGTGGGTTAAGAAAGCATTTTGTTCTGGGCTCTCCATGCAGTTTCCTCCCCTATTTGCAATCTATTAGTTACACTGGCCTTAGCATGCCTAAAGATGCAGTACAACCAGTGACTCTGATTGATGGCTCTGCTATATCTAATAAATAAATTAGCCAAGTTATCAAATCATCAATGCAGTAGCCAAGTCAGAAATCAAAGAAAACACCCTTGTAGCCCAAAGCAGGGACTTAGCCAGGACCCGTCCTGTCTGTCTTTTGGTAAACATCACATCTTTTCCTAATAAACCATTTTCTAGGACATGGCTGAAATGTAAATTACCCTTATTGACACAATAGGCTATTAAATGTAGTTGGTATAAGGATTTGAAGTAGATTAGTGGCTAAATCAGGACGGGCAGAATTTTTAGAATTGCTGCTCTGGACAGGCATTTTAAAAATCCTGGCTAAAATCCCTGGTCCAAAGGCTGATCATTGTAAAGCAAGGATATGTCATGGTGACATTTCAGGATTACTCACTATATAGCCTTTACATCTGATAATCATGGGTGAAACAAGAGGGACGCTGTCAGCGTCAGCTGGTGTGGTTCTAGTTTCTTTAGACAATGCATTTTTCTCTATATCAGTACCTTGATAGTATGTTTTGCTGACCAACACTGGTTATTGTTTGAATAAAGATGGACACATTTATATTGTAATCACTGACAATTTTATTTCACATAATCAGTTTTGCACATTTCTCTGGTGGTACATGTGGCTTGTGAGCAGGTATCAGATGTTAACATATGCCTGAATTAGTAGCTCACTGTGGTATATAGTTATTGATATAACCAACCCCGTGCCATTTTAATTATTCCAAAACAATTACCCCTTTCATCCATATCAAACATGTACATGTGGTATTGTCAATATGTAAATTATAATTTATGGATTCAATTTTTCATCGCTATAGCGCACTGCAGGTATCAATGTTTTGAGAAATATGTTACACAGTTGTTCCTATACTTTTGCACATTTACATGCCAAATATAGAGAAGCACACCAATAATCCACACTTCAGTAAGGTTGTAATTTCCACTATCCAAGGAACAATCATTGGGCAAAATACAATTCGAGTATAGTGTTTATGTGTTCTTGACCTTTCCAATTTGCCAAGATTTGGCTTGTTCGCATTTGTATCTGTTAACATTGGCTGTACCCAACAAAGCTTTATAACACAAGTGAAGAGCCTCAATCAATTTCGGAATGGCAATGCAAAAACATGTTTTATATGATCTTAATATTATATATTGTGGATTATATTTTCTGCATGACATGTTAAATATTCCATAACATATTACCTCAACATTTTTATTTATCATTGTACTTGTGCTATTGACAACGTGAATGTTGAATGTGCTGGAAATTTTATGTCACTGCCTTAGCACATTCCGGGTATCATTGTATTGAACCAGCTGTTAGTAATGATATCCATCTCATAGTGTGTTTGTTTCTCTATTTATTTGCAATTTTAGGGCAAAACACAATAGCCAGTAGAGTCTCTAGGAAGCATAGTCCTCTACAATTTGTCAAGTTTTGGCTAGTCACAATGTTAATCCCATGGATTGTCTGTAAGAACTATATATTACAATTGCAGAGACTCAAGCCATTCTCAGAAAGCCATGACCGCTATCATATCATGGTCAGAGTAATATGTTTGTATCACTCTGGCTGTAGCAGTATCAATGTTTGTGTATATGTGATCAATTGTAGACCCGGCCTTGGTTGTTGCCCTTGAAATCGTAGCTCAGTCATTCTCGACGTACGCGAATAACTTTGAAAATGACATGGTACGCGAAATTGAGAGATTGGACAGGATAGAGGAAGCAGCGGTCTTGGCAAGAATGAACGCTGCAAGTCGACCACCACAGGAAGAGTGACAGGGTAAACAGTAGGCACCCGACCCGAGCCTTTAGAATCACAAAAATAGTCTTTCTAAAGACTCACCAGGTCCTCCAAAAAGATATTTCCAAATCTGACGATAGATGTTTGACAAAGCTTGGGAGTCCGCTATAAGGGATACCGATTATTGCAAATAAATAACAACCTGTACACTTAAACATACCATTTGTATTGTGGAAGTGACATCAGTTTTAAGTTACGCTTTAAAACAAATAAATTTATTGCACAAATGGCCGCATGGACAGAATTTTCAACCCAAAAGTCGCATGTGTCGCTACCCGGCCGTCCTCGATTGTGACGTCCTGTATCCGCTCTGGGCACATAAGTCACATGGTTCGCGTTCCTTTACTTACCTAGTACCCTGTTCCTTTACTTGCGCGAGTAAGCTCTGGGTAAGCGCGAGATGATCGTTATTTACAGTAAAATGCTGAAAATTAATTTGTAGTTGAAATATTAAGCCAGGGCATGTACTGCAAAATTAATAGATTATTCCTAAATGCTGGTAACAAATGTGAACGATTTGCTTATTTTTAAAGGTGCTTACGAAAGCATCAAATGCAAATTAACTTTCAGCATTTTACTGAAAATAATGATCATCTTTTAGTTTATTTTCACAAGCAAAACAATTTTCGGTAAACAAAGGCGTCCATGTTTGCACGTTCCATTGTGGGATACTTACCCAAGTAACCGGCTCTGGGGGTCGGTTAGTTGGGCCTGGCGCGAGTAAGCGCGACAGTGACGTCATCGCCTAGCTGGAACGATCTCGCGCTTACCCAGGGCTTACTCGCGCAAGTAAAGGAACATGCAAATGGGAGACATGTGACATACAGCTGTCCATACACACCCGCTTCTAAAGCCGCAAAAACAGGATGAACATGTGACTTGAATTTTGAGGTACGCATTTCGCTTCACGCTATCACTGCGAATTTCGCTTACGGTACACACACATATAATCATCCACTGTGGACTAATGTAATGGAAGTAATGACTAAAAGAAACTCAGCCGCAAAACAGCATAATTATACCAAGATCCAATAGCCGCTAAAAGCCGCTACACAGCCGTTCTCGGATGTGACGTCCTGAATTCGCTCTGGGGCGTGTTTCCGCGACGTCGGTTGTCACAACCGGTCAATAGTCACATTCTCAGGTTCCTCCTAAAGTCGTTTTTGCGAGCAGTTTCTCGCCTGGTTCTCACCTTGACCTTGCCGAGAAACGTAGTCTGGTTCAAAATCGAGAACCGACGATCGATAGTGGTTCTCGCCTGCTTCACGCTATGAACGATGGGAGATAGACATTTATTTTTTTATTCACTGAATGATTAAGTCCTCAATAGGCCTTAACATATATAAACAATTATATTTATGATAATGAAGTGTACTTGGGTAACAATAGAAAACACATGTAAAACTTCAATTACAAAGGGGACACATGGCGTCCAATCACAGGCGAGAACCAGTCATGCGACAACCACAATCGTTTTGGCTAGCTGTATGTAGGACCCCGTATGTCGACAAACGCTAATACTGTCGCGGAATCGCGGCCCTGGCCACTTAGGTCACATGACAGTCTTGTGACTTACAAAGTGTAGCGGCTTTTGGATGGAATATGCTGTCCCTGTGCCGAGGGATCAATAAAATGATCACTTCTATTACCAAAGACCATAGATGAGTGGATCCACAGAGGGCGAGCTAAATCTCGTGGCCTGCTTCCAGTCTCGCTAAGAATCGCGAGATCAGAAGACGCTCCCACGCATTGTGATTGTTGCGTGTTTCTGGACGTGCAACAATCACATCATGTGAACTAGTCACAGTTGGCCGTAATTGGGTCACGGATCATGAAGTGCAGTAAGACCGTGACCCTGAGCGGCAATGATATGATGCTGGCATGGCCAAGAAGCGAGCGTGAAACTTTGGATGATTTCATTTTTTTTCCGTTCTGACCAAGAGATAGCATAGATTGACCTAAAATGAATGGCATACACATTATTACGATTTCAAGCTGTCGCAAAATCTACATTTTGCAACCGATTTTAAAGCGAATTATTAGCCAAATGGAATAGATTGTGGCGGTTCTAACGATCTAAATTGCATTGAAATTGACCCACGGAATGGGGAGCAATTAATTGTTTTTATTGTGATTGTACATTGCCGGCTTTAATGCGCATATGAGAAAGATCGCTCGGTATTGCCTGTCAACTCATCAGCCTTTCCTGGGACAAAAGTATCTGTTTTCGCGATTTGATCTTGTGAAATTTGAAAATGAAAGATAAAGAGAAAAAAATGAAAACAAAAAGTGAAATGAAATTGGAAAAAATTAAAATTATGAAAGATCAGCTACAATAGGGAATATTTCATGCAACAAAGGCTTTTTAGTATCTAGGCAAAGCATTGAACATCAGGGAAAATGAATGTGAACTATTTTCAAAACTATAACAAGTAGTAAGAGCAAAAAGCAAACTTTAGCAGATTTAGTCTGGACATATGGATTTAAAAAACTGCCCGCCCATGACTTTGCCCTTTTCGAAAGGGCAAATTATTTTATTATTGTAAGCGAAATTCGAGGTATAAACGTGTACGGCCATTTGTAAGTCACATGACAGTCATGTGACTTACAAAGGACCGTACACGTTAAGTAATCTGACTTACAAATGACCGTACACGTTTAAACTACGAATTTCGCTTACAACAATAAAATAACCATCAACTACGGACTTAGGTAATAGAAGTGATCATTCCATTAATCCCCCGGCCCAGGGACAGCAAATTCCATCCAAAAGCCGCTACACAGCCGTCCTCGAATGTGACGTCCTGAATTCTCTCTGGCCACTTAGGTCACATGACAGTCATGTGACTTACAAATGTCCGTGCATGTTTAAACTACGAATTCGCTTACAATAATAAAATAACCACAAACTACGGACTTAGGTAATAGAAGTGATAATTTTATTGATCCCCCGGCCCAGCGACAGCATATTCCACCCAAAGGCCGCTACACTGCCAACAGATAGATCACATGACTTGCACATGACCGAAACCACACCAACACATGCCGCGGGGGATCATGGAGATCAAACAAAGACGAAAAACATGGGATTACAACAAAAACAACAACAAAAAAATGGATTTTAGCTCCAGATCATTGAGCGGACATAAAAACTACACCAGATAATGGATTTTATTTCTAAAAATGTAATACAGATTTTGACCGTAGTTGTGTTTTACCATGTACAAAGGAAAGCCATTAAGGGACATAACAACAATACAAATAGGCACACATAAGTGGGGACCTTGCTAAAAACGTGTGATTCTTTGTCGTTCTGTCGAACAAAGAACCACACAAAAAATCAACCAACCGATCATGGCTTGTCTATGTTCTTGTGTGTGCGATGGAGGGGAGCAAGGGCAGATGAGGACTTTTCTGGCTGCTTCTCTCTGGGTTCTTTCACCCAGATAAACATACAGCACTACAGAACACTAGCCTAGTTCTCAAGCTGGGTTAGGTATAATTTTCCCACCACTATGTATACTGGGTGTCAAGTAGATTTGATCTCTCTCTCAAACTATTATGGCAGCACAGTTTTCATGAGTTGCAGTTCCTAACTCACATACTACAACTCAAGTGTGTCCGCCTTGAAGATTTATTCAGAACTGAACCTGGAGTGTAATCAACTTAGGTTAGATCAGTGAAAGAGCCAGATAACACAGACTTGTAGCAAGTCTACATGTTCTACCACCTGACCCCAATAATAGCCATGTCTCCCTATAGGTGTGGCTCCATAACCCTTCAGAGGTTCCTTCAAGATGCACTCAGCTTTGATAGCAAGTTGACTCAGTGTCATACAAGGTCTATAACATAAAATACTGTATACCGTGTTAATTCTACGCATATGAAATAATGTGTTTGGTAGGCAGTTGCCTTTGATGCGCAGATTAATTATTGTGTACTGGTTTCGAATGATAAGCTATCATGTCTGCGAGTTGTATGATACTAGGATGTCCAACTAATAATGCACAGTTTAATAAATGTGGACTCCAAGTAGTCTAAAGGGTGTGCAAAATATAAATTCATTTTTATACCTCTTCAATATTAACACGGTATCCAGTACTTGTTTTGGATTGGTGGCTTTCCCTTTGTCACTAGATATTTGAAATTTGTCAGGTCTATACGGTCCTGCTACATTCTATCTGAAACCACAAATCCCTGCACTTTTTATTCTATAGCAGGCCTGTTCATTGTTCGAACATTCAACTACCTGGGTAGCCTCGATACCAGGCTGAATACATTTTTTGTATTTCTGTATATTGCTTGCTGTCTTCATAACTTCTCTGTGCTTGCTGAGTCCAGTTTAGTTCTTAATTTCCACACCAGATGTCTGTTATGGGTATTCACAGCCACAAGAGAATTCAGCAGTGCTGCCATCTGGCAAATTGGAAAAGTACTATAATGACTTGACTAGTAACAAAATAATGACTAGTTGTTGAAGAATAAGCCAGCTCTAGTAAGCTAGGCTACCACCTGGGTAGCATGCAAACCTGAAGGCAGCAGGATGACTCACCTATGTAGCTCATATAGAGACAGTTAGAGGGTCGCTTTCAACAGCTTAGGTCATAATCACAAATGAAACCTGTAACCAGGAAGAAATTTCCTTCTCTTCACGAATAGTTCAAAGGGGCCATAGACCACCCTCCACAATGCTGCACATGTATAATGCAAGCTTACGGAGATCGAGAGAAGACAAAAACCTGCTACATCATGCTTGGGAGTCAGGCATCATCAGGGTCTTAGCCAGGATTTAGAAACTGAGTTCCTAAAATTGGCGATTGTAAAATATTTGGGTGTCCAAACCTTTAAGGGGGACCACAATATACTCAGATTTCAACCATAAACATGTATAAATCTTCCAAAATAATCCTTATACAATGCCATGGGAATAATATGGAGATGAAAAAATCACCAGGCCATAGGGTAGAGGTAGTGAGGCTGTGTGAGGTAAACTGTCTAATGCCTAGGAACACATCATATAGGAAATCAGTCAGGCATTAGCATTGCCACGTGATTTTAATAACCATTGAAGAGGATGCTAATTTTAAGATAAACTCAAAGTAAAAGTATCACATACACTTAAATAATGAAAATGGCTAATAAATGTAAAGGGTGAGCAGGTGTAAGGTATACCAACAACTGTAAAACATTGATGTAAGGTACCAACAACTGTAAAAAATTGATGTAAGGTACCAACAACCATAAAAATTGATGTAAGGTACCAACAACCATAAACATTGATGTAAGGTACCAACAACCATAAAAATTGATTTGATGTAAGAAAAAATATATAAAAATTGTAATAAATTTTGTGAAAAAATGTCTTCATGAAATGATAAAATCATTTTTGAATTACAGGTATTAATCACAATTAAAGGGCAAACATAAATTGTAGGCAAATGATATTTAGGTTCAGATATTAAGCATAAAACAAAGGAACATCTTTTTATATGCAAAAATCCAGTGCTAAACTTGGGAGTTTATTTCCGATATAAACCAATATTTTTTTCACCCCGGCAGCGCTTGTCAAATGAACCTGCAGCTGTTTGTTAATTTCATTCACACCTTGTTTTATTTTTTTAACAAAATGCAAATACTTTCATTCACACATGCTGCAGACTGGGTGTGGTGGGCTTAGTGTATATAATGATTGCTGAGCAATGGATATGTATACACACAGCATTGTGTATTCTAAAGGCCTGTGAATATTCACCTGAACAGAAAAAACTATGATTGATGCAAATACATTGCTAAGTGACTTAACAGACGCTGATAATGCAAATTACATAATCAATAACTACCTGTATGTGAGAGAGCAATTTAGTCTTTTACCCAAGCTCTGCACCTAATCATTTTATTCTTTACGTCTATCAAGTTACACTATTTTGCACTTACGAGACTACTGATTATTGTTAATTGATGTTGATATGAATACAAATCGTCCACAAATGCAATAAATCTAGCTTTATTTCTGGCATGAAATGAAAATCTGACAATCTATGTAGGTGTAAAGGCAAATAGTTTAACATATATCAGCCAATGCATTTTCTTTTAGAACTGTACATTTGTGAACCTGTTTTGATTAAAAATTCTTCCGCTGACAACAACTTTTTATGAGTTTTTATTACAAAATCTAGATACATATGTTTTATAAAACCTACTTTGGTATTTGGTATTTCCAAAACAATCAGGCATTTTCTGCTCCTGTTTTGTCAAATAGGTTTTCGGAGCAGTATATAAAGGTATAATACCATCAAGAAATATAATTTGTAACTACCTGAATTAAGGCTGTTTCATAGGCAAGATAAAATGTTTCATCATATATAAATGAATGAATGGTTGCTTATATAGAGGCACATCAGCACACAAGGGCCATTTATAGTGCAGTAAAATCTGAATAAAAGAATGGTCATTTGTTGTTGTCAAAACAACCAAAAAGCAATAAATAGATAAAGAAAGATGCTCACAAAACAATGAACGGTTTCAAAGTTTATATATTGGACGTATGCAACTCTCAATGAATGGAGGGTTTCTGAGCATCTAATTCAAGTTTTCTGTGTAATGCTTCTAAAGATATATTTGATAAACACTGTTAGTGGCTTCAGTAAACCTTGCTTACATGAATAACATCCATAAGGAGAACACCCTTGGTAAATATACTTCAAAGTGGACACCATGCTGGATACTAAGCTGTGATATTATCATTTTCTCTTTCATCCAGTTCACTTCTATACTTCTTATACCCAAATGACAATAGGACTTTATTTGTTTAATCTCTCCTTGTATTCAACAACATTAAAAACTAATAAGCTTCATTCCTGCTGCAGCTGATGATTCAAAAGCAGCTGAATCAAACAACCCTAAGAGTACAACTTTTTGACTGTTATGAGATAATTGATATTCTCGCCGCCTCTCTGTAAAGCACACCCACTTGACCTAGTTCACAGCTCAGTATTGAACTAGAACAGCTTTCTTCTTAAAAAACCATCAAATATTCATCTCAAGGTAATCTACCGTGAAACTGTGAAATACTGCCTTAATTGACCTATTTCTAGCTACACTAGGCTACATTCTTTGAAAATGCATCATACATGAAATGGTTGCAATAAATCAAACCATAAAAAGTCACTTTACATAAACATTATACATGCAATATACATGACTCAAACATAATTTCATATTCATATATTCTGTGATAGCAGAGACATGAGGACATTCAGACAAAGTTAAAACTTTTATTTCCAAGAGAAATACAGACACTATATCAAAGGTAAAGGGAAACTATTTGACAAACAATATTTGCTATTGTCCAATATTTATGCAAAAAAATAATAACTTATTTATCCATGACACCTATACTATGTACCGCTATATCAATAGCTTGATGGTAATTGTTTTGTACCTTGTGTTGACATGTTTGGAGGAAGAAAATAAAAATTATTTAAAAATTAAAAAGTTTAATTTTCTGGTGATGGTCTTACTAGTATCTGGTGTAAACTATTCCATAGAGGGGTTGTATGTTAATGCCTCCCACCTCCCTGAATGGTAAACCTATGCTTTACTTGTCAAATTGCCACTTTTCTATACATGTGACTAAA